>JAPYZD010005011.1:0-10467 GCA_030522725.1 Ichneumoninae sp. B BG-2022a | reverse complement strand
GCTAAGTAAGTGGTAGATAAAAAAAGTTGAAAATTGAAATTTTCATATGGCTTCCTCATAAAAGTAGAAAATTGAAATTTTCACATCGCTTTCTCATAAGAGTTGCAAATTGCAATTTTCATATCTCTTTTTTTTTGTCGTGAAGCTTCCTCTATGAGGAAGCCAAAAATACAAACAATGCTTCCTCATAGAAGAGGCTTCGCGACGAAAAAAAAGAGATATGAAAATTGCAATTTTCAACTTTTATGAGAAAGCTGTGTGAAAATATCAATTTTCTACTTTTATGAGGAAGCCATATGAAAATTTAAATTTCTTTTTTTTTTACATTTTTTTTTTTGGCCTTTTTTGCCATTTATTTTGGTCGTTTATGGTCTTGTGACGGATGCCTGGAAGGAAGTAGGTGAAAATACGGAGGGGACCTGAACCTGACCCCTCCATCAGTCCGCGACTCGCGGGAAGGTCGAACGCTGTCTCGACGATCCTCTCTCAAGTGCCTTTTCACCCTTCAAAGAAGTCTGCCGGCTCCGAACCGAGGCCGCTCTCGGAGCCCCAGGGGGTCAGCAAAACTTTTATCGGTATGAATAATGCCTATTAATATCTTGGTAGTCTCCATCGTCGTGGACGAGATAATAGTAAAAAAAATGGAAAAAGTAATCGGGAAAGTTGAGAACATTTTGGACGATGAGGACAAATACTGGATTATGTGCTTGTGTTGTACAGTGGAGCTTCGATTATCCGAACCCCCGTAAACCGAAGCCTCCATTATCGGAAGCTGCGACGTGCCTCGCCCGAATATCTATTGTGCGAAACATGGCGGAAAATTTCGATGTAATTTCATCGTCGGGCGCTACCTTGTTGAAAGCGATCAAGCTTGTCCCTGACGTATGTACGCGGTAAAAATTAATTGTGCGTTTAATATGATGGAAAGTGAAATTAGCTTACATTACTTACGTTAATTCAATATCAATGGGTATTTATGTGAAATTAAAATGACAGATATTAAAATTACAAATCTTTTCGTTTGAATTTTACAAAAAATTTGACTAAGAATAAAAATTTTATTCTGAAATTTTATATCTGTTTTGGAAACAGTTTATGTAAAATAACTTCCAATACCGTTAGTTAATTTTCGAACACAATTTGTTTACAATGCTTTTCACACCGTTTAACTTGTCGATTTTTCCCACAGTATTCATACTCGTAAAAAATGCGGTTGAATCAATTAAAGATTCGAGCAGGGATGTTGAAATAAATATTTTGTTGGTCAAGCAAGAATAAAATAATCACATCTTTTTTTAACTGACCAATCTTTTAGTGATTCGGATAATCGAAATAATCGAACAATGCAACACACAATACATGTAATCAATATTGTAAAAAGAGCTGCTCCTATAAATATAAATAAATAAATAAATAAATAATCGAGGTTCTACTGTACATATACGCGGAATAAACAACGCGCGTATGTGGTTTTGGGGTGGATATTATTAATTTCAATCACCACAATCTATCTCAATTGCAAACTGTCAAACGTCTGCTCTTTTTCACCGTCCGATTAAGACTCTCGTCATCTCACCAATCAATGATCTGTACATTTGTCACTCGTTATACCGAGCTATTCCAGTCCAACTATGTAGAATCGTGTCTCCCAGTCAATCCTCATCTCTATATTCGTTACAATATATATATAGGGTAAAAGTGGTGAATATGGCCCACCTCGATTAACACGTAAATCGATTATATATGGACCGGGCCATATTCCCCACTTTTACCCTATATATAATAATAAAGGTTGTTGTCTTTCCTGGATATATATATATCAAAATCTAAATCTATATATATAAATCGGGGTCGATTTGATAAGAAACTGGAACTGAATTGTTCAGATTCCTCGGCGATAGATTTTTGAAGGAGGCGAAGCGAGTGTGGCAAAAGAGGGTCGGCGAAGGAGAAGAAGAAGAAGAAGCGGGAGGGACGAGAGACGGGCAACCTGGCGCGCATCGGTTATTGAATTCTTGGGTGTAGCGAGAGTGTAGGTGATAAGATCAGAGGAAGTATTTCTGAACGCGGTTTCCACGCTACCCAATGGTGACGCGACGGCCGCAAGATCGAAGGATAGAACGAGATTACATCGGTGAATGACGAGATTGAATCGAAGCTGAATTTTCGATACTATATAACGGTCCAGTTGTTACATAGCGTCGAAATCGATTCGAAGAAGGAAACGGCGAAGCTTCGCCGAATTCGCCGTGGTCGGCGTTAAACGATCGGCTGCCGATAGTTCGATGTTTCGACAATGGAGTTGGGAAAGCTGGGGGCAAAACGGGTCATCCAAGGGACAACATAAAAAATGCATTTTTATGTTGCATTTAAAAAATGCTTTTTTAAAAAATGCATTAAAAAAGCTTTTTAAATGCTTTTTTGTGCAGCAATCAATAATTATTCCCTTGATAATTTTGCAATTTTATTGTTTGCAAAAAAATACGATAGCAAGCAAAACATTTTTTTTAGGCATTTCCATTTTTTTTTACAATCTGTAACAATGTTAAAAATTCAATTCTCGACCGTTCCAGATAAAATGTGGTGAAGCCGGATTGCTTCGAAGGAAGGCAGTTGAGAGATATTTTTTTGTCCAACAACCAACAATTGGTATCTTGTTAATTTTGCAATTATTTTGTTCGATAAAAACACGACATAAAAAAGGCAAATTAACACAAAAAAAATTGTTGGCGGTTGTTGACAAAAAAATTTTGTTTATTAAACCAATCTTTTTCACTGCGTATAAAAGTTAGCAAACTTTTGGAAAGACACAATCGTCCAAAGCCACAAAATGCGAATTCGAGTCCTTCACGCCAGAAATGTCATTTCAAATTCAATCGAATTTTTCAAGCATTTCCATTTTTTTTACAATCTATACCAATGTTAGAAATTCGATTCTCGACGGCTGCAGATAAAATGTGGTGAAGCCCGATTGCTTCATTCGTCTTTATTTCGACCCGGTGGCGCAAGTTCCATTTTGATATTTCATCCGCATTTTCATTCCAAAAAGCTTGACCCGCATTGTCCAGAACGCCGATAAACCGAGCTCACGGTTATGAAGAGGGATGGACCGCACGAGGCGAGAAAGAACGATAGCGTGCGGTCGGTTATCTGTCCCCGCAACTGTAAGCCCAGGTCCAGCATGCTCGCGAAAAACATTGAAAGGGCCGTCGCCCGACTTATGCCAGGAAAATTACTATCCGAGTTGCCTTCTTTCTTTCTCGTCTCACGGAAACTATTGTCCGCACTGAGAAAACTCCCGCTGCTGTGACGTAGAGGAGAGCGGGGCAAAACGGACCTACGTTCTCGATTGAATATCAGATCGTTTCTTTTATGTCCTGCGAAACGATGGTAAAAAATGGTCCATTTTGAACCGGAAAGAAAAGTCGGAAATTCGATTCATTTTTCTCAAAAATATTCGGTACCCCATTTTGCCACGTCCCTACATCTTACAACCTTCGTAGGGGTGGAGCGGGGCAAAACGGACCCACGTTCTCTATCGGATATCCGATCGTTTCTTTTATGCCCTGCAAAACGATAGTAAAAAATTGTCAATTTTGGCCGGAAAAGAAAAGTCGTAAATTCGATTCATTTTTCTCAAAAATATTCGATACCCCATTTTGCCTCGTCCCTACGACACACAGCCTTCGTAGGGGGAGCGGGGCAAAACGGACTCACGTTCTCTATCGAATATCACATAGTTTCTTCTATGCTCTGCGAAACGATGATAAAAATTGTCCATTTTGACCCGAGATGAGAAGTCGGAAATTCGTTTCATTTTTCTCGAAATTTTTCGGTACCCCATTTTGCCGCGTTTCTACAGTTTACAGCGTTCCGTTTTGCCCCACCCTCTCCTTCGGGGGTAGCACTTTCCCTCGATCGGAGCTAAGTCGTTGCCGACCCCCCTTAAAGAAAAGTGTTATGACTCGAGTAACGCCAACCTTTCGTGATTGGCCTTAATTATCACCCCGACTTGCTTTCGCGCGTCGTACGGTGATAGCCCCAAAGAGTCCCTCCCAACTCCTCTGGTCCATCAGGGAGGATTCCTCGTTTTAGGGGAAGCTCTGAAAATTCAATTCTGTTCGATTAGACCGGTAGAATGCTCGCTCCCGTGCTCGGAATTTCCTGACGGAAATCTTCGAATTGTTCTTCCCTGAAGCTTCTCCCTATTTCAAATTGGAGAACCCGAGTCTCGACCCCCGCCCTCTCGATCTCGCACAGTTGTCTCTCGATCAACGTCCCCGTGCCAACATTGGATCACCGTCGAGAATTGTCCCCCCGTTTGTTTTAGCAACTATATTAATTTAATCCTCCAGACCACCCTCGGATTCCCCGATCTGAAATCTCTCGATAAACTTCCCCAAAGTTATAAGATAAACAGAACAAAAAAGTATAAAAAACGACTCGCTACTTAGGATTACTTTGAATAGATAAAAATTCGATTTTATGCTAATGGCGAAGATTCAAATGTACTGTTATTACATATTTATTTTCGAGAAAAGGGGGAGCTTGTGTCTGCGGATCAGGGACGGAAACGATACGCCTATCGGGTGCAAGCTTCGAGACTATTTATTCGCAGTCTCGACACCGCGTCGCTTGCCGACAGGCCGTCCGGATACTACTGGTATTATGTACATGGTGTATGGTAATGAGTACATGTATATAACTGTATTTTCCCCGGTTTTTTTAGCAAGTATCTATCTACATAATAATAAGTTCACGTCAATTGGACGCTCACACCAATACTCACGAACGCTCACAGATATTCATGCATGCACACAGATACTCACAGATGTTCACATAGCATTCGCAAATACTCACAGATACTCATACGAATGCTCTGATACTGATACGGATCTTTGATACCATACGAATATCTGATACTCATACGGATCTCTGATACTCATATGGATACACTGATGTTCATACGGATACTCCGATACTCATATTGACAGTCCGATATTCATACGGATCTCTGATACTCATACGGGTACTCCGATACTCATACGGATACTCTGATATTCATACGGATACTCTGATACTTATATGGATCCTCCGATACTCATACGGATACTCTGATGCTTATATGGATCCTCTGATACTCATATGGATCTCTGATACTCATACGGATGTCTGATACTCATACGGATTCTCTTATACTCATACGGATAATCTGATACTCAAACGGATACTCTGATACTCATATGGATACTTTGATACTTATACGGATACTCTGATACTCATACGGATGTCTGATACTCATACGGATCTCTGATACTCATACGGATTCTCTTATACTCATACGGATAATCTGATACTCAAACGGATACTCTGATACTCATATGGATACCTTGATACTCATACGGATACTCTGATACTCATACGGATACTCTGATACTCTTATGGATACGCTGATATTCATACGGATACTCTGATACTCATATGGATATTCTGATACTCAAATGGATACTCTGATATTCATGCGGATACTCTGATATTCATACAGATACTCTGATATTCATACGGATACTCTGATACTCATACGGATACTCTGATACTCATACGAATACTCTGATACTCATACGGATACTCTGATACTCATACGGATACTCTGATACTTATACGGATACTCTGATACTCATACGGATACTCATTCGGATACTCACAGATACTTATGAATTCTCACAGTTACTCACACAGCTACTGTGAACGCTGGAGTCATCATAATCGCTAGTATAAATTATAATCCTCCGGACTACACCCTCTGCCGCCTCAATTTGAAATTTCTCAATAAACTTCCCAAAAGTCATGAGATAAACAAAACAACAACACAAAAAGAAGAAAGAACCGACTAGATACTTCGGCATACTTTGGATAGATAAAAGTTCGAAGATTTAAATTTACTATCATTTAAATGTTGTTTACCAAAAAAAAAGTCTCGTCTTGCGGATGAGGGAAGAGAATGGTGCGTTTATCGGGGCAAGCTTGAAGACAATTTATTCGCAGTCGCGATCTCTCCGCATCGCTTGCCGAGAGGCCGTTCGGATACCGCTGGTAATGTGTACATGTATATATCTGTACTTCGGTCTACGGGGAACGGAGATCGAGGCGGACGGAGGCTGGAGAAGAACTGGGGTAAAAAGGGTTGGTGATGCAGGGAATGAAAGGAGAGCCGAATCCTCCGCGTTTTGCTATACGTATATATAGCCCCGCTGGATGCTAGCGCTGCCACTGTCTGGAAGACCCATTTTTCGGTCACGATTTACCGACGTCCGTTCGCTTCCTTTTTCTCTCGATTGTACGAGAGAACTCAAGATTCGAACTGTTAAATCACCCGAATTTCATTTCTGTCTTGGCTCTCGGGACATTATCGTTTCTCGTATCCCTTGCGAACTGGTGTCTCTATGTATGGATGGCCAGCGAGAGATGGAGCTCCTCGTTCGTCGATTTTCCGTCTTTTTATCTGCGCTGTATAACGGAAGAGGCCACGGACGAGTGCCCGAGACTATAACCGTAACGAGTGAAACTGGACAGAGCTGGAATGATCGATGCCGCAGAGAGATAAAGACTGACGGACGCCCATGGGGTGAGGACAAGGAAGTCCGAACTTCCCGAACGATTTAGCTTCGATGTTATTCGAAACTGCCCGATCGTCGAGGCGATTCGGGCGGGAGTGCCGCCTCGCGATGAGATATCTGGAATTATCGGGTTGTCATAATTTTTTTTTTTTATTGTTTGGCGCACGATCGTGCACCAGTCTTCGACACCCAAACGAATCGATGTTCCTGGATGGCTCTCGGATGATTCTCACCTGGGCAATCATTTTTTTGGATTTTAATCATTGGTTCGATGGTTTATATGGTGGCCGTTTTTCCTCCGGAAAAAATTCATTGACTTTCCCTGAAGAATAAAAAATTTTGCGTTACCAAACTTCTGACGAATTGTATTTAATAAACATTAATGAAGCGGATGAAAATGCATAATTGTTGCATTAATGATTAAAGCTGTTTTTTTTTGTTGTTAAAGATTTTTTTTAATTTTTTTTTTTTTTAAGGTTTCCTTTTATGTACTTTTTATTTATTTATTATAGAAGGTTCGGCGACAATTTACTTTTTTCCTGACCAATTTTGAAATTCCACGTTTCCCTGTTTTTACTGACCGCGGCCACCATGTGATATCTGTCTGTCAGAGATAATTCTTGTGGTAAATATAACGACACTCTTAATTCGCGGTACTGTCGAAGTACAAAGAAAAATTGAATAAAAAATTATTAAAAATTAGATCGCTAGTTTTGAATAATTGATAAAATATGCTAAATATAACAACATTCGCAGTACTGTCGGAATAAAAGCAGAAAGAAAATAGTATAAAATTATTCAACACAAGCTATCAGAAACTTCGCGTTCGACCTCCAGTTCGAAACGTACGTTTGCTAAAATCTTATTATCTATATTTTTTTCTATTGATGCACTTACAATCTATTTTTTTCAGTCGCACTTTGATGAACCTGCAGATGAGAGAATGGAGCATACTTATGTACACATATACATGTATATATTTTGTTGTTGCTGAAAATTTGGAATTTCGGGATGGACTCGTGAGTTGTGAGAGTTGCATCGACGCTAGAAGGGATTCTACGGAGCAGAGTGGATTTTTAAGATAGTTACTTATTATTTAATATCAGGTATGCTGTACATAATATTTCATTTGCCTTACAAATATTATATAAAATTACAGTCAATCGCGAAGAGTCCACAATTTCACGTTTGATACCACTCGTTCCCTTCGCACGTATCGTCATTCGCTTACCTCACTTCGTCTCTCGCTCTATCGTTCATTCACAAATTGTACAGGCTCGCTGCTCGAGTTATTTTTCATTATATATCGAATCTCTTTAAACCTCCAAACTGGGGATTATTACAGTGTACAAAGGTTCGAGAGATGCGTGTGGGATTGGTTTTGTTCGGATACTATCGTACATCGGTGACTCTCGGGGGGGGGCGTTCGTCATACTTTTTCCCCCTCTCCATATTTATTGCCATTCCCTCCGAACCGCTGTTAGAATCTTTATCAAACGGAAATCGGGGAGAACAGGCCGTGTCGCACAATCGTCGAATCGTTTCACGCTCGAGCTTCGAATATCGACGGATAACCGAGACACTGGTAGCTCCGAATATCCGGAAGCTCCTTTCGTATTCCTTTTCTTATTATTCACCGTCTATCGTTTCTCAGCCTTTCTTTAGCTTCCTATTTCTCTTTTTTTTTTGCTCTTTTTTATCGATAATCGATTAATCCCGGGAGACTCGGCGATACATCGATGCGGGGAGCGTCGGGAACGAAAAATTGCACGACCGGCGAAGAAAGATGGGAAAAGGGGAGCCATTTCTCTTTGGTCAGTCCAAAGAATATTTATACTATTTTTAATATTTATATATATATATGTATATATATTTTTTTATTTTATTTTTTTTTTGTATGTGTTTATGTATAATATTTTTAGTTTGTCGAGAGTCACAGTTGAAGTCCTTCGATTTACAAGATCGAACTTGGAACCGTAGTTAATATAGCTCGGATCTGTTTGATCCGTTGATAAAAAGAATCTTTGCTCTCAGGCACGCATACACACACACACACGGGCATATTCAACGACGCGTACACAATATCGTTCAATCACTCAGACACTCGTCCACGACGAAACTCGTGTCTCAAGTAAAAAAAAAATAATAATAATAAAAATCAACGTAACGCAGTAATAAATGCCATTTAAATTGGAAGGGGGGAGAGGGGAGAGTATAAAAAAATTGTTTCGCGCTAGGATTAAATCTCGACACGACGTGGGAGAATTTAAATCTGCGAGTAAAACTAGGTCCAAGTGTAACTGGGCTCGGAGGCTTAAATTATTATTAAATAGGACTTTTCAGTTTTTTTTTTTTTTTTTTTTGTATTAACGAATAAAAGTCGCCTGTTTTTCTCGCGGCACGCAACACGTCCTCGAGCGTTTAAGTAAGAAAGACGTAGCTGGAGCACAAATAGTAGAGAGTAAACTGTATAGCGAATGAGATTGCTCGGCTCGAAAGTCGTGCCACCGACGCGAATGCCGGAAGCCACGGAGAATTTCCGGCCACGCCTTGACACTCACGTTTCGCCTACCACATATCTATTATTTATACATGTATATATAGGCTATATAACATAGTCCCTGGTAACACAGTCACTCCCTCTTGCACACCTCTCACACACGCTCGCAGAAAAATAATATTTATATTATCATTTTTTTTATTTTTTTTTAAATTCATTATTCATTATATGTATATCGTGCTTAGTTTAACGCCAAGACACAGACGGGAAGAGCATAACATCGCGACGTTTCGGTTATTACTGCGGGTTAACCCGATCTTCTTCTTTTTCTCTCGGTCTATTTTTTTTCACACATCCGTGCATACACTCTCTCATCCTCGTTTTTTTACTTCTTTTTTTTATATTTGATTTACGAGAAGGCGCGCTGCGCCGTTGTGCGAAACACGCGAATTCGTTCTCGTGCATCGTGGCTTTTCATTACTTGTATCCTTTTTTTCATTTTTTTTTTCAACTTTTTCTTCTGTGTTTTTATTAATAATTTTCCCTTTTATTTCGACGTACCGGAAGTGGACTCTCAAGAGGAATTTATGGTCGCCGATGTTAATTTGGTTTCTGTTTCACGGAAATTCGCGTACAGCACCGTCGCGCATCACACTCGGGAGATAAATCATATTCGTTGCGCTTTTTTTTCTCGTCGGATTAAGGAGTTTGTTATAATAGAGTATTTATTATTAGCACGATTGATGTCAGTGATCAGTCAATTTCACTTGATTCTTCGATGTCATAATTTTTGTATTTGCAGTTTTATTTAGAAGTATGCGCGACGGTCGTGTATTCGAATCAGGGGGGGGGGGGGGGGTTTCCTCTGAAGGGGAATTTTAAACTTTGCCATATTGAAATTTTGTGAAAATCAATCTCGATCAACCCTCACAACTGAAACATTTTTGAGCTCTCGAATTAAAGTCACGTTTGATTTTAAATGCACGTAACTTCTATCTAGGCCAATGCAATTCGGAATTAATGCGATAAATTATTAAAAATACATTTGACAAACTAAATAAAATAAGGGCTGATTCAATATATGGCTCCGTTGTATTTGTAATAATAATAATAATAATAAAAATGATATAAAGTCAAGGAATGCCCAATCTTTATTTTGTGAAATAAAAAAGTTTTAATGCACGAGGCCAAAGAAATTATTCGCTGACTTCCGGTAAAAAAAAAATTGGCTTTTTTGGGGTGCTTTTTTTGGTTTAAGGAGGTTGGAGCGAGTGGTGTTCATTTTGCCTAAATTCGAGAAATTCGGGCAAGAATTGCAAACACTTC
This sequence comes from Ichneumoninae sp. B BG-2022a, assembly GCA_030522725.1. Taxonomy (NCBI): domain Eukaryota; kingdom Metazoa; phylum Arthropoda; class Insecta; order Hymenoptera; family Ichneumonidae; species Ichneumoninae sp. B BG-2022a. The sequence continues at coordinate 24 of JAPYZD010005011.1, read as the reverse complement.
CCAATGTTATAAAAATCTGAAAAA
>JAPYZD010005010.1:0-10865 GCA_030522725.1 Ichneumoninae sp. B BG-2022a | reverse complement strand
AAAATGTTGTTAACAAATTCATCAAAAAATTAATTGGTTAACAAATTACCCGGCAACAAAACTTTTTTTTTAATGAAAATGATTCGTTTATTTTTCTGATCACGTATGAATTTTTTCAGATTTTTAAGTAATCGTTGATTTTTATTTTTTTTATAGAACAAAAATCAACGATTATTTAAAAATCTTTTGCTTAATCCAACCAATTTTTTTTCTCAGTGCACGGCGGTACACGTTCAATGCAATGTTTCTCGTACGTGGTACAAGTGCGCAACGACGACCGCGGTAGCTGTTGCCAGTTAGAATGCAGATACCTCAAGAATGGGAGTCGGGAGTGGGGATGGAAAATCGTTGTCAGAAGCGCAACTGCGAAAGGCCCCACGTGAACAGCATTAATCGACGACCGCAGGGTCCGATTCGCCTCGTCGCAGTCCGTTAGACGGTCGCTTGTTCGCTTCCGGCGGAACCAAGAGTTTGCAGCCTCGTGCATTCCCGACCGCGCAACCCTCGGCATAGTTCATGTCAAGGTTATCTGATAGATGCTACATCGTGCCTACAACCATACCTTTGCAGCATTCGGAGTTCGGAGACAATCGCATACCCGGATATCGGAAAAAAGTGGTTGAGCACAACTGCGTGTACATGACAACATTGTATGTGGTAACATTTCGATGGTTTTAGGACCGGATGAGAAGTAAACAAATATTCTACTTTCCAGACTAGGATCATTCTCTCGGGCCTGATTATTTTATGTCACCTCCATGGCCAGAGTCTCATCAGGAAACTTTCCAGGTCCCTATTAGTTTCAGTAGAACCTGGACAAAAGACTTCCCAATAGCTATCACAGGCACCTGTTTTTCCGATTTCCTCCTGGACAAAAGTTTCATCAAGAACCGTTCCAGGCTTTGATTATTCCAAATCCCTGCCGGACAAAAGTCTTTCCAGGCCTTGATCATTCGAAGTCCTGAGTCTTAATTATTCAAAGTTCATGATATATAAAAGTCCCGATAGTCGTCCCAAGCCTCGATTATTCCAATTTTTCTGGGCAACAGTTTCCAAGAACCGTTTCAAGCCTTGATCATTCGAAATCCATGATATATAAAAGTCCTGATAGCCGTCCCAAGCCCCGATTACTCCAATTCTTTCTGGACAACAGTTTCCAAGATCCATCCCAGACCCTGATTATTCCACATCCCTTCCGGACAACAGTCTGCCCAAGACTCAAATCATTACAGGTCAGAGTAGCACGAAAGAGCGAAGGAAGTTGCAGATCCAAAGGAAAACTCAGTCGGCTCGTTTCTTCGCAAGCCCAGCGCTGCCTAAAGCGTAATTTCTGACATTCGAGAAGAGCCTCACCCGATCGTTGAGAGGAATTTCTCGATAAAGAAAATCACTGACCACAACGGAATTCCTTCAAAACAGAAGGCGAACCTCTCCCCTTGCAAGGGTGCTACTCTGCCGTAAGGCTCAGCTGAAGAGAAAGCGCAGTAGGTCTGAAGAAGCCCTTTTCGGAAAATTCACGTAATTTGCATGGACGATCTTACTCGACAACTTTAACGACTTGTAATTTCTGCTGTCGTTCAGGTTGCTTCTGTTCTGCCAAGACAGCGGACAGGACGGAACAGAGGGACCCGAAAGTAAACGGAATTTATTCGTCCTTCATAAATATTCTCGGGAGTCGAGGAACCCACGTCAAGCGCAGGTCATCTCGCTTCGTGCTCTTCTTATTCATGGAATGCCAACCCGGGCGTTATTCTGTATACCCTGACGTATCTCCCGACAGTAGTTTTGCCTCATGTAATCAAATCTCATTGTTGTAAACTTATTTTTCCGCAATTTCCAGCATCCGAGTTACGTCCGCGAGGCTCCATCAACTCCGATCTCTCAGGATTTCTGTCTTCTCAGTTTCCGAGGTGGATTCTTTCTTGGTCCGTCGTTTCCGATCCGACCGCTCCTTCGTTGACCCTCACTCCTTTGCATCCTCCGACGGTGTTCACCCTTCGTCGAGCATGAATTCGCCGGGGAAATTACTTCCGCCGTGAAGCCTCGTGGTCTCAGGAGTGGAACTCCCGAGCGGCGGGCCGGGTAGAGGGTTGTTGCGAGTCCGAATCCTTGTTGACGCTTTTGTCCGGCGGTAGCATCCTCAGCGATCCGAGCGCTGTGGGTATAGGTATATATGCAGGTACAGGTGTATATGGGGCATTCCATACCGTTTCGACCTTGTCGGGCCCTGGACCTCTTCAATTCGGTTGGTAATTTTTTATAATATTGTTCTAATTTTAAAAATCAGTACAAATTAAAAAAAAAAAATTTTGAATTTGCATTAATTACAATTTTTCAAAGTGAACACATTTTTAGCCGGAATTAAACATTTTGAAAACATTCTGAAAAATCCTGTATTAGATATGAACATTTTTAGGCCTAAATCCGGTATGGTAAAACGTTTGCTTCTAGATGTTTTTTGAGCTTTGCTTTCTTTTTTTAAGTGAACATATTGTTAGCCCAAATGAAAAAATTCTCAAAAATTCTCAAAAACCCTGTATCAGATACGAACATTTTCAAGCCTAGAGCGAAAGTTTTATCGCATTAACTTCTATTTTTTTATTATTTAAAATTATTTAAAATTACATTTAAAAAAAATGGAAGCTAATGCAATACCACTTTCGCTCTAGGCTTGCAAATTTTCATAACTGATGTAGGATTTTTGAGAATTTTTTCAGATTTTTTCATTTAGGATAACAATATGTTCACTTAAAAAAAGAAAATAAAGCTCAAAAAACATGTAGAAGCAAACGTTTTACAATTCTGGGTTTAGGCTTAAAAATGTTCATATCTGATATATAAATTTTGAGAATCTTTTCAGATTGTTTAATTCGGGCTAACAATATGTTCACTTAAAAAAAGAAATCAAAGCTTAAAAAACATCTAAAAGGAAGCGTTTTACCATTCTGGGTTTAGGCTTAAAAATGTTCATATCTGATACAGGGTTTTTGAGAATTTTTTCAGATTTTTTCATTTGGACTAACAATATGTTCACTTTGAAAAATTGTAATTAATGCAATTAAAAAAAACACAAATTGGGAGTGATTTTTAGAGTATGATAAAAAATTACGAACCGAATTGAAGAGGTCGAGGGTCCGACGTAGGTCGAATCGGTATGGAATGCCCCATACGTAGGTAGGTATAGGACTGAGGTCCGGTACCGGTGACCCACTACGTTCTTCCGGTATACCGCACAGCGGTATCGTTGGTAACAGCTTCTCTTCTGCGTTTCTTCGACTGCCTCTCCCAGACGTTGCTTTCTCTAGCGGTGTGCCTCGGGCTGCACTAGGTCTACCAGCATATCCGATCAAGCATATGTACGTGTGTGTCGCACCAGGTTCCGAAGGCTCGGACAGACCGCGCGCCTCCAGGGCATGCTTCTGCGTGGTATCTGTATCTAGATAGCAGGTCCTCCTGTATCGTAGTCGTATGCGCGATTGTACCAAGTCGGGTCAACGGCCCTTGTGTGTATCGCCAAACCTCCTGGCGCAACTATGAAGACGGCATCGGCAGGAAGTCACGAATAGGCGAATCCAATCGGGTTTTTGACGTTGCGCCATCGGCTTGCAGCAAAGAAAGAAAAAAACTTGAGACCCGTGTGCTGGAGTTGACCAGTGCAGTTTGGTTCACACAAATGCACACACAACGCTGTTTAGGAGAGCCGCGATTGACGTTATCAAGAAAGCTCGGCTGGGGTGGATCCGGCAAGAGTGCACTCGTCGACGGACTTTTCCAATCGAGGTAAAGCTCGGTACTCGTTACTCGTTATCGGTCCAACCAGCCGCTGGACGCGATTACTCCTGGCCGATTGGAAGCCCACGGAAGGATTGGGCGAACGACCGTTTCAACGGTGAACTATCGGGGACGGTCCATTGTCAGATTCACTGCGGCGTTACAGACAGGCCTTAAGGGCACCCTCGTCTCGTGTACATCGGACCCGAAGTTGGCGTCATTTATTCCGAAGGTCGATTTGTGTACGGGAATCATCCTACTCTAAGGAAAATAAATTATTGGATTAAGCGAATGCGCCGTGACAAACGTTCAAAGGTGTAATCGGTTGGTACAACAAAAGTGTTTTTTCAATCGGCAAATTTTCAATAAATTAAAGCAAATAATCGATTAACAAAACAATGCTTTATTTGTACCAAACAAAGAACAGCTTTGAACGTATGTCACCACGACTTTTGGTCAAACCAACCAATTTTTTTGATCAGTGTAGGATCGGGATTAACGTTGGAACATGCCGGGTTTTCCTGTGCTTCTTGTTGCAGAAATTGTCACTTGAACCCTACCATTGGGTATCGATATACGATGTGTGTGGTGATTCATGATTTAGGTATGATTGTTCCCGTCTGGCAGCGCCACGTATGATCAAAGGCTCTAAAGGAAGTACCTGCCAAGAATCGGCACTGGCGAATATATATGACACCTCCAATGTATCGAGGGCAAACCACGTCAACATCTGCTTTGGCGGAACTTAATGATCGGCACTCTATCTGAGTTGAGGTTGATGCATCAGGAATCTTATTGATGTTGCCACCGATCCGAGGCAGCTTCATCCGTAGGGTAAGTTGCCTTATTACTGGCGATGCATCAACTAATAACCACTGTACTTCTTGTCCCACATTACGGCTGCTATAGGGGAGACCGGGGACAAAAGTAACACGGGTCAATTGCAACAAGCGGCTGCGCAACGCTGTGCATGATCGGACGCATCAGATATGAAGTGAGCGATATTGTACACATCACCTGATAAGGTGATCTTTATAATGTTGCTCACTTTGCGCAGCCGCTTGTTACAATTGACCCATGGTACTTTTGTCCGCGGTCTCCCCTACGGGTGCCAATGTTGATCACTTGATCAATAAGAAGGATGACGCAATGTGTCTTTTTAGATGGATTTTTCCTTAGATGAACAGTATTATAATGTAATAGTATAACTACTAAGGACATTGACTTAGAGTCTAGGAGGGATTAGGAATTGAATGATTACTAATGGGCATCGCCTCAAGGCTACCTGGATTATCTATAAACCATAAACCCGCTGTCAGATGTGAATGCTTTGCCGCAGGGCCGTAATTGAGTAATGTTTCAAAGTATGCCCAATACGCATAAGCGTTATTGGGCGCCGCAACGAGCTTTTGGTTGAAAAATACATCGATCTGATTAAAGAGGCTGTGTAGAAAGTTATTAACAGGCGCTACTTTGTATGTCGATTCGGCGTTGGCCAATACTTTCATGTCATGATTAGGAAGGAGAGATTGGGACAGCTCGTAGGAAGGCTGACCCGGGAGAAGCTTAGAATGTTCAGAGCCTGCCACACCTCTTAAGAAGACCTTTCAAGAAGAACTTCAGGTCGCATTTAGAGCAATCAGGGGCTGGCAGGTCTCTTAGGAAGATTGTTCTCCAGGGGGCACTTGGAACAATTAAAGCCTAGAAGGGCCCTTGGCAATACTTTTGCTCGGGAGAGACTTACACTAATCAAGGCCTAGGATCTTAGTTACCTTATGTTAAGCCTTGAATGATCGATCAGAACCTTCGCTCGCACACAGACCAACATAGATGTCTATTGTAGGTTGCATGGACATTCTCATAAAATCAGTTGAACATAGTACAGCCACTAAGTACTGGGTAGCAAGCGAAGGCATGTATAAGCTATCAAGATTAGCCGTATAGAGCCGAGCAAAAGCGTTGGTCGAATAATGCTATGAACATCCACATACACACATAAAACGTCATGGCATGCGTTCAGTGAGACTAGCGGAGGATAGCGTTCATTGAGACACATTCCATTCCGACCCATTAGCGATCGTTAAGGAACGTGACCCGCCCGTATGTGACGCGCGGAAGAGCAGAGGAAGGCTCGACGGTGCTATGTGACGGTGTGGAATTTCGGTAGAGCCTCGAATAGTGCCAGACACCGGTTGCAAATAAGGTGCAGTTATTGGCTACTTAAGGAATCGTCAGGTCGCGCCTAATTGGCTTCCCATTTTTTGTTTCATGTAACGTTTCGATGTTCGTGAAGGGAATGGCTTCCCGATTGATGTTCCGAGATTCTTCGCTATCGACTTTCGTTGGTAGCATCTAAATTGACTAATTATTTGCAGAACACAATGGGGATAATATGGTACGGTGTGACGTTTACCCGAATCATAGGTTTTTATACATAGGGTAAAAGTGGGGAATATGGACCGGTCCATATATCATTGACGTGTTAATCGAGGTGGGCCATATTCACCACTTTTACTCTACTTTATTGACGGTCCGGTGTTATTGTTGATATACGGATAATAACGAAACCCGAGTCGAAATTTTCGAACGTTACATCGGGCCCTGATAGGGTCCTAATAAGGCCTTATCAGAGCTCGATGTAACGCTCGAAAATTTCTACTCGGGAACATGTTTGAAGAGTTTGTTGTTACCACAACCATACCAACCAACATTATTCTGCAGGCATTATTGCATAGTCCTATTGAACATACCTACTGGATGAAAGTATGTATGTATACCTACGAGTGGCGGTAACGCCGTCTGAAGGTATATCGGCGAGGTTGGCTGGCGAGATTCCAAACTACCCTCCCGACAGACAGCCGGCCAACCCTCTGTTCCCTTCCAAATTACAGTACACATACCACTGTGAGAGTATCTGCCGTATCCGGCATCTCCGACAGCTTGATTCGGACAACGATATTGCATCGCGGCCGCCTTTGCTTTCCCTTTCGTGCGGACCTGTATGAGCCGAGCGGGTGCGGATGGAAGGACAGCGGTGCTGTCGTTCCCTAAACGGACGCGAGAGTCTCGTAAAATTGTTCGGACCCCAAAGAATTATTGAGAAAATAAAAAACGAATATACACAGAAAAAAAATATCATTAATTCAAGTACGATTTGCTTGCGGGCTGCCAATGAACAAAAAATGTTGCTTCAATACTACTTTCAATTCGTTTAAATATAAAAAATAAATAAAATGACATTCAATCGATCTGCACTAATCGGAAACTGCATAACTCCGCTGATCTCGTACAATATCAAATAAAACGTATTGCTCAGTTTCCCAAACGCGCTCTTTCATTTATCTCATTAAATCCCATTCAATATGAAATACTCGCTTACACAATTTCCAACCCGGCGCGTTCGTTCCCGGTCCCCCTGACAATGGCTTTGCAAAGCCGATCAATCCCGCCGCGGGGATCTTGATATAGGGAATTAATGGATTCTCGATGTTGTTTCATCCAATATTATAATCCTGCTAATGCCGTGTGTATATGCACGTAGCAGTGTGGCTTTGAAATCTCTCGTGTCCATTCCCGAATGACAAACAAAACGCAACATGTGTGCTCTCGCGATAATGCGAGCAAAGCTTCCGTGGCGGAGAGAACGAAAGTGACCGGTTATCAGGTTGCGCCGAGAATTGCCCCAAACGTTCGTGGTTATGTAAGCACGATCCGAAATCGATTCGAAACGCTTCCAACATCAAGCTCGTATATATATTGCCTCTACATACGTAGTGTTACTGTATAGGATATCGGGAAGCTTACAGGGAAGAGAAGGGCAAAATGGACCCGTTTCGAAATACAATGAAATTTTGGAAACATTAATTTTTGAGCATCGATCGCAATGGTCTGCTTTCTGAAACTACCCGAACGTCGTTCGGCGTAAATGGTCCATCTTGGTCTATTACCAATTTTCATACTTTATCGATATAATAATATAAAATACTGTGAACAATTCGTGAATTTTTCAGAAGTCACATTCATTAATTTTCTTGACTGTCGCAGGAAGGTCCATTTTTGCTCCATATGTTATTTTATTGCGGCGAGATGCGGTGAGGGAGTGCAGATTAAATTTGTGTGACAATAAAGCTTAAAAGTGTCATGTAAATCGATAGAATTCCCTGAATCGCTTGGTCCATTTTGTCCTATCGTCATTTTTAATATTTTATCGAGAAAATAATATAAAATACTGTGAACAATTCGTGAATTTTTCAGAAGTCGAATTCATTAATTTTCATGATTGTTGCAGGAAGGTCCATTTTGGCTTATGTTATTTTATCATGGTGAGACGCGGTGAAGGAGTGCAGATTAATTTTGTGTGACAATAAAGGTGAAAAGTGTCATGTAAATCGATTGAATTCGCTGAATCGCTTAGTCCATTTTGTCCTATCGTTAGTTTTTATATTTTATCGAGAAAATAATGTAAAATACTGTGAACAATTCGTGAATTTTTCAGAAGTCGAAATAAACGAACTGAAGGAGTGCAGATTAATTTTGTATAACAATGAAGTTAAAAAAAATGTCGTGTAAATCGATGGAATTCCCTGTATCACTGGGGTGGTCCACTTTGACCCGCTTCTCTTCCCCCGCTGGGAATGGAAACGGTCGGTGCAGAGAGTCGGAGTTTAGCGAAGATGAGGAGGGAATGGCCGAGTGAAAAGTGGTCTGCGGAACCCAATCGATCCCAAGGGAAGAGATGCTCCAAATGTTTGCACCGGTAATGCGTAATGTACCGATGTTCGGCAAGAGGGTGGGGGGGGGGGGGGGGCGGGGGGGGGGCCGGCGGAGAGCGATTGGTTATGGGAGAGCGAGTACGCGAGATAGCGCTGCTTCGACGCTGCTCCCGACAGAGCCGATACGACGTCCGAATATTTACGAACAGGTTCCCTCCGCTCGAAGATTACACCACACCGCGACTCTGTTTGGGGAGGTTGCTTCTGGTCTCGGTGGAGAGGAATCATGCGGTTGGAAGATTCTCTACCGACACCACCGTCGTGACCATTAATGCTGCCAGATTCCTTTCTGTCCGTTAGAATGTTGATCGTATTATTGCGACAGTCCAGTAACGATCGATCTTTCCGCAGAGTAACCAAAATTGTCGGGCTCTGTTGGCCAGCACGAGACTGCCCGTTGTGACGAATCTAATACCCCAATGAAAGATAGGGAACAGTGGCGCAAAATGAAGAGCAACGGAGCAACTGAGCAACTGAGCAACCGAGCAACTGAGCAACTGAGCAACTGAGCAACTGAGCAACTGAGCAACTGAGCAACTGAGCAACTGAGCAACTGAGCAACTGCGACCGAAACACACAAACAGTAGCAAACCAATATCGACAGCGAAGGAGCCACAGCAAAGGAGCCACAGCGAAGGAGCCACAGCGAAGGAGCCACAGCGAAGGAGCCACAGCGAAGGAGCCACAGCGAAGGAGCCACAGCGAAGGAGCCACAGCGAAAGAGCCACAGCAAAGGAGCCACAACGAAGGAGCCACAGCGAAGGAGCCACAGTGAAAGAGCCACAGCAATCGAGCATCCGCTATATCAGTAGCATGAAGGGAATGAAAAATCTGGCAAAGACGTACTGAGAATTGTTTAGGGCATTAAAAACTCTCAGTGGAGGATCGCGAAGAATTACGGTTATGCATAATGTCGCAAACTAGCCACTACATAAGAGCACTACTGGTAACAGGAGCAGTTACCTTACGGGCACTTGACTACCTTTTTTCATCCGTGTGAAGTTTCGTGTAAAATGGGAGTGTAGTCGGCATCAAACAGAAAGATATCGAAGAAGTCGATTAAACATGTAATGATCGGATTGAGAGGCGATAATAAAAGCCGGAAGGTATAGAAATAACCGGTGTACCAGTATGTAAGGGCGAGGGGGGGTGGGGGGTGTACGAGTCTTTCTCGACGCGAATTGACAAACCTGCTGGACAATGCCGGAAATAGGAAAATGATGGAAAAAAGTCTATAGAGAATCTCGCGACGGAAAACTCCGCAGGAAGAACGTAGGAAGCGGAAGGAAGAAATGGAAAAAAATGAAGAAATAAATAAATAACCCAACGGGAACCGGATAGCGTAGATTCAATAGAAGGGTAAATCGAAAAATACTCTCCATTCCGTTCTCTATGTCCGTGTGAAAGCACGTCGGTAACTTTCCTTTCTGATGAGATTGCAGTCGAGCTTCCGTTTGATCCCCGACTCGACCCTTCCGGTTATCGAGTGACTTCTCACTCAGACCCGACTCTCTGCAGTCGTCATTTTTTTTCGCCTCTCACTCTGAGGCTCGCATTTTCTTCATTTTCACACCTTTGATTCGTTTTTCCGTCGTCCTCCATTCACTTGTGCTCTCAATTCTCTGCCTCTCGATAAAAGGGGTTTTCTTTTTTAATCCTTCCGAGTTTTTCGTTCCAACAGTCACTCGTTTGTAAGCCGATAGCACCGTCGAATCTCGATTAATTAACCGAATCGTCGAGCTGTGCGAAACTCGATTATCGCGTCACGAGAGCAATATATATGTCACTCCGACAGCGAAGCGTCCGAACAATTAAAAAACACCGATGGGATTTTCTTGTATTTTTTCAGGTACGGCTATTTTCAACCCCTACACGTTGTTACTCTCCCAATAAAAAAAAAAAAAAAAAAAAAAAAAAAAAAAAAACATTTCAACGATATATCCTCCAGTCGGTTTTTAATCTCGACATTTTTGTAATTCTGATGGTTCGTTTGACGACTCTCCGCGTTACGACATTTCCGCGTAAAAAATTCGAATGGCGTTAATCGGTTGAATTTTTCGTATCGAAACATACGTGGTAAAATTCCCGCAAATTTTACCACTCACACCTTCGCCCCGTTTCGAGCCCTTCACCCCCTCTCAACTCCCTTCACCCCCCTCCCCCCTCTCATCCCCTTAAAACACAGATTCCAGTACGAGCTTTTTAGCCGCAACAACTTTAATATACGCTATTGGAGCTGGAATTACCGCGGATGCTGGCACCAGATTTGCCCTCCAATGGATCCTCGTTAAAGGATTTTAAGTGTACTCCATTTTTGGGTTC
>JAPYZD010005009.1:0-14183 GCA_030522725.1 Ichneumoninae sp. B BG-2022a | reverse complement strand
CAACACCAAGTTTTTGATTTTGTTGTTTGGTATTTAGGCTACCAATACCAAATTCAATTTCTTGTTACTCGCTAGCGAATTAACAATACCAAATTTTCGATTATGTTACATAGTATGTACCTAACAAAACCAAATTTTAGCGTTTGATATTTGGTTGGTAATTAACAGAATCAGGTATTTGTTTTATTATTTGGTTTCCAGTTAACATCAACAAATTTTCTCCTTTAGTTAGTTGGTTAAGAAATATCAATATACCAATTAACTATTTTGATAATAATATGCCCAACCCTGGCATATTGGAATTCTTAAATCGGTTACCTCACGTTCATGGATCCTTTTTCCCAAAGATTTATAGTGTGAGATGTGTGATTGATTATCAATGCTGGTGAATTTCCGTGGGCGTACGACGACAGCGAAATGTAAACCCCGCCTTCGTTGATTTGTATGTCGACATTGATGCCTCCGTACTATTGTTAAATAAAAGTGTTTAATATATTTAATTATATGTGTCCCTTGAATTATTGATGGACTAACGCTAGCTGTAGATAGATAGATGTATTTATTTCGTGTTCTGAGGCTGCAGCCCCCCTGAGAACACCGTGCCCAGATACAAACACATGGCTGTACCTTGTTGTCCAGCTTCAAAAGTGTTGTATGGACGTCTGTATACATGAAAGGAGCAGTTTTCTCCGGATGTCCTGCTACCATCACGCGCAGCATTTTCTTTTCGTTCTCCGAGTGGGGCCACAAAGCGGCACATTCGCCAGGCGGCACCTGCAATAATTAATAAATTGGACATTTTTATTATTATGAAAAATCGTTAAACCGGAGAATACGCACCTTTGTGACCGGATCTGCTGGCCTCTGAGCCTCTTGACACTCGAGCAGAAAGTCAGCATTGTTTATCAATATAAAGTATGGAGTGAAAGTGATCTGCTTCGTCAGCGAGTTGTACGTGAGCTGATTGTGTACACCAATCTGTAATTTTAAAGTGCATTTAAGAACTTCATTTTTCGTAAAAGGTTTTGCACTATGTTAGGGAAAACTAAGGAGCTTGACCATATTTTTTGGCTACTTCATAGAGGATATGTTTCTTTAACGAAAAACATTTCGAGATTTTAGTGTCAGAGTACTTAAAATCGTCCAAAACGTCGAGAAATGTGATTTTTAGCTGACCTCGGGATTTATTGATTTCAAGCCTTTACAATCGCTATAATTCGTGAACGAATCGAGCTAGCAAGTTGAAATTTGGTACACAGATAAGGTGGTCACTTCCCTATGGTCGGTGCAATTTTCATGGAAATTGATTTGTGATTTTAAATTTGAAGAAATTTCAAAATCTAAAAAGGAGGACATGGCATGGGATCTGTAAATTTCGTAAAGTCACAGATATAATCATTAAAATACAAAAATAATATATCGATCCAAGAAATTCGATTTTTTGGAAATTGGAGTTTTTGTTTTATTTTGAAAAATGCCCTAATGCCTAATGCTCTCGGGTAAACATCGAGGTATCGAGCTCAAATTTGGAAGGTAAATGGATTAACATTGTACAATATTTGGTGTAACATTTAGCGAACATGAATTGAACCGCTTAATTTGCCAAGATTTTGAAATATTTGATTGTTTTGAAAAATTTGTATTTTATGTCCGACACATATTTCTGCATCAAATATCGCGAAAGGAATAAAATTAGTTGCAGATTTATAAATAGAGGAGACAAACATATTAGAAATGCCTTTGAAACGAGGGCTAACGAAAATTTTACTTCACGAATTTTTACAATAAATTATGCGATAGATTTTGAACATTTCAATTTTATATTTCGATCATAACTTCCTGTATGAAAAAGTCAAAATCAGACAGCGAACTTTCTCGTAGAGAAAGTTATGCACAAGGTAAAAAATGTGGAATTCACGGTCAAACCTCCCTAGTATCTCCTACTATTTGTAGTACAACTAACCTGATAAGTTATTCCATTGTATTTACATACGACAACTCCCTTACTACCGGCGACGTCGATAGGAAACTTATCGGACCAGTCACCATCTTCCACTCTGACCATTGCCTTTTTCTTACCGAAAAATGCCTTTGACCGAAACGAGAACATAATTGGTCCCTTGAAGTTTTCCGGGTGATACAAAACATTCAGATGATCCTCGGAGCTCTGCAAATACACACGAATTAATAGCAATGTGAATCGTGAATTATAATGCATCAACGCCATGTGCAATGTAATAATTGTGGTTTGACAAACTCGAAGAATGAAGCAGAAAAAGGAATAAAACTACACCGGTAATAATCAACTTTTTGATCCGTCACCGAAACACAACAACACTCTATCAGGTACAATTAATCAAACATTATTATAGAGCAGTGCACAGGATATTATTACTGTTTCTTCGCGTACTCAAGTTAAGTTTGTAGATTAACTTGTTTGTGACACGGTTGGACAGTACAGAAATTTCGTCACGAGATCCTCAATACTTTTCATATGGGGTCAATTGCAAATAAAGATATAGCGCGACGCTCTTACTCAGAATCCAACCAATGCGTAAATAAGTAGAACCAAATTTACATCCTATCGAAATATAAACCGTTTCGAAGAAACTACGGAAACGAAATTGTGTTACCGAGTGTGCAATTTCCCATTCCGGTAAATGTAATGGAAAGAAGGTCACTAAAGTCGTTATTACATCGAAAATATGAGCTCTTTATATGGTATGGTAAAAATTCAATTTTCTAATGCGAGTAGCTCATCGAAAAATTCTGAAAAAAATACATCGCACCCTGAAAACAACACAAGGTGTTACACTGTTGTTTCAGGCTGTGATATTATATTATACCATTGGCATTTGTATTATCCTGGCCATTTTGTGTAATAAGTTCCGCGTGCCACGAATTACTTTTCCGAAGACCAGTAATAAGCTCTCCTCGTAAAAGCGGAATGGTCCATTACGGATATCGTGAGATTGTCACATGAAATATTTTTCCAACTGAATTTCAAGCGAGAAAAAGTTTATTTCAGTTTAATTTTTTGTTTGTATTTGGAAAGGCTACGGGCGCCAGATGTGGAAATGTTAGTTTACAAAGGTTCATCTAAGTGAAAGGTTTATCACAGGATAACATGCCAAGCATTACTTGCATATCACCCACTAGAAGCTTAAAATTGTATTCCGTTTGACACAAAAATCTCGATTCAGGTACCTGTTGTCCCGATATTTCGGGGTCCATTCAATTACCGACAACGCATACTTTTTCCTATTTCGAGTTTCACAACCAAAAGATAATTTGTGGTACGAGTAACAAATATATGTAACTGAACCCTTTGAAGCATACATTTTTTTTTATTTTTTTTTTACAAGTATGAAGTTTTAGATACGTCGATTGGTAATTAAGGGGCTGCTGGAGCTGCTTTTTTTCTTTTTTGTAACTTGCTTTACCTGTTTTACCGACGGACCTACACAATTTTTTAGTTCCGACTTAGCGTTGTTAATATGCTACACATATGTGTCAAATCATGCAGGATTATGATATTGACATAAACGCTTCGGTGTGTAGTCGAATTTTGGTTAAAAACTTACAAGGAATTAAGAAAACCGAATATTATAATTTGCGAAAATGCGCGAACGTAGTGTCACGATTGACGTACAGGTGGCTCTGCATCGTGCCCTACACTACATTCGTGCCGCGTTCATCGGCTCCAATCATCCGTTGCAATTCGATAGACTAAATCATCGCAGTTTATACTGTGCGTGATTATCTTTTGAGTGAGCAACTTTCCGACGGTTTTGGAATATTCGGAGAACTTCACAGAATCGGCATGCACGCCCTTTTAACGTATGCAAAACCTAGAATTTTTTATATCTAACAAAACGGATGCTGTAAACATTTCAGCGGCCATGTTGGTTTCCGCGACAGTTTATAATATTCGATTTTATTTATTTTTCGGATGGTTTCGACTGAAATTCGAGTGCACGCCGAATCGCTTATGATTTGAAGCATACGCGTCCTATAGTAACGATGAATAGTGAAAACTAAGAAATCGCCTATTTTCGTCGGTAAAACAGGAAGGTCCAGCAGCCCCTTAATGCATTTTTTCTGAATTCAAAGAAGTATATCAGCTGTGATGCATCGTCCTTCAAAGGGTTAAGATCTTTTGGTAAAAAATGTTATGTATCATTTGTTACAGACATTTTATGTGAAGTTTATAATTTATTAAAGCACGGTAATACGCCACGACTGTACGATGTCATGACTTAAAAGGAATAGCACAGAGACGTCAATAATAATACATAAAATCGGTAGCTTTTTATGGAGCTCAAAAATGATAAAACTGTTACAGTCTGTGTTTGGCAAGAACCCTGTAATTTCTACTTGTGATTGTCTGAAAGCAATCTCTACGAATGAACAATGGAGTTGCGTGAAATTCGATAGACACCTCGCAGAACTTACATATTTAGCCATCAAACTGACATATTTGCAACGAAAAAATTATTCGCTATATTAAAGATCAAGATATATAAAAATATTCGTAATATTAAGATCAAGATATTAAAATATTTGTCATATTAACATCAAGATATGAAAATATACTTCGTGAAGCTGCATATCATTTTAGCTTCAGACGCGAGGATCATATGCGCACAGCATGCATAACATTACCACCACGATTCACATACACTGAACACTGAACATTTGTTAGTAAGGGTTGTTGTGACGAATAAATCATGCATCGCGTCAACAATTATACGAATAACTGAGGAAAATAGCAGTTCCGTTACGTTTCATTGGAATACATTAATCGATCGTTAGTTCTCGTTCAACCTCTGTATAAATTATTCACAAATACTATTTACCGTGAAATCGCCAGCGAATGCGATAAGGACAGAAAAATATTACTTCAAAGGGGGTAGCGTGAAAATGATAAAATTCAAACTGTAAATCACCGATTTTCGATTCTTCCTATGAAATTCTCCACGCCGCCGACGAAGTCTCATTTTACAAACAAGATTCTGAAATATACCGTTGATTTGTTGTTTGTTTATCTTTCGTAACGGTGATTTTAACATGTATAAAATACAAATCGAATGAGCTTTCGAATGATGCAGCAATTTGGGCGGGTAAAATTAATCCCGCGACACGACAAAATTATTCAAAGTGGCTACTCAACCCGCTATGAGCGACAGCAATCTGGCAGTGACGGGTGGAACTTTTGGAGTGGTGCGCGGAAAATGAGGGGCTGTTACCAGAACCGAGGCCAGGCGGAGCACTCGGTTTAGCCTTAACAGCTTTTAGGCTCTCGAGTGAGTCGGATGCCGATAAATTAACCAGATTCACTCGAATTTTCGTATGTCGCTACAGACTACTGTACAGCTAACAGCCACTTGCAATTACGCGCTATGCACGAAAATGCTCAGAACGATGTGAAACATGTACGGGTAAGAGCTCTCACGAAAAAGAGGTGATATATGCGAAAATACAAATTTCGAATATATCTCAAAGTATATGCGGTGTCTCAATTATAGTCAGCATCCATGTAGATATATCCACGAGTCACCACCAGCTTGTATTACATAGTGTATTGGCAATATGTTAAGTTCCAAATACGGAAAGATGCCTATTCTACGAGAAGCTCGTCATATTGAAGTAGAGTACAATAATAGGTCTCTACCTTGACTGGGCTTGAGTGCTCTTTGCCACCTTTACTTGATTTCTGTAAAACAATTCAAACCCTCATGAATACTACAGAGCGTTGCCAGTGGCAATCAATTAGCCAAATAATGAATATTTAGTGAAGATATTAACATTTACACGATGGAGAGAGTTAAAGGAATACAAGAAAAATGCTCGAAGTGACGAACAAAACATAAGCGGCAAGCGGATAAATACCATAAAATTAAAATGTACTGTTTGGTAGAGCTCACAGACGGATGAATCTACTTTAAAAATATTCAAATCAATAATGACTAATAGAGAATGTTAGTGTCATACCGAAAGTGCTATGTAACCGAAAAAAGAAACATTCCTGTGCGGAAATAAGAATAGCCTTGAAACAACGCGGTTAAAACCAATCTGAGAAATAAGATAAAAATAATCGTGACTTACTCTGTAGGAAAGCATCAAACCGGTCTTATTGAGCATCCAGAACGGACAGTACAGTGCCATTATTATCGACCCATGTTCGAAAGATGTGTGCATGCCGAGATCCATTACTACTTTTTGTGCGCTGTCGAACGATTCGAACGACCAGACAGAGAACTCTGCCGGATTCGCCAATATCTCACCTCTGCATGACCAGTCTTTTTCTAAATACTGCGGCAGCTGTTGAGTAACATAAATTAATTAGTAAACACGCAAAACTCGGAATTAATATTTGTTTCAATGCTAATCATACCTTTATCACAATGCTCGATTGAATTGGATCGATCGTCGGAAGTTGTAGGATCGTACTAGCTTTTAAAACTTTCTCCTCTGTGTGACCCGGCAGTATTATCACTATGTCTATCGGTAAAAAGTTTTTCAGGTACACCGACGGATACAAGTGTATATTGTAAATGGTGCTCGCCATAGTGTGTCTGCTCGTATTTTCGAAATACACTTGTTCGATTTCACCTACAGCCTGGAAAATGTTGTATTACCTTTTATGAGTAAGGAAGACAAATTCAGTCGCTATCAAACAAAATGATTATTTTAACAATATCCTCTGGGATCAATCCAATCGCTTCTACCTGGGGTTGCAAATGAACTGTTTCTATATTTCATCAACACAAAACATCTAGCTTACGCATGCATGATATCGTTTTGCATCGACGTTAGGGAATTTTTTTCGCAGCGCAGTTTAACATTACCGCTACAAAACCAATATTTTTACACCTTCCCTATCCCTATTGTCTTCCTACAGTTTTTTGCACAGTAACGATAAATCGCATTAGATGGTATGTTTTTGGATACATTAGTTATGAAACAGTTTCTATTGCTTTAATTAATTTCGTTGTTTTACTTTAAAACAAGTGTGAAAAATCATGCCATTTCGCCACAATATTTTATGAAAAATGTTCCGTGTACGAGGTACAGATAATTTCATTGTTATCAGGCAAATATATAATTTAGTTAGTCTGTATTTATTTGGATTCATCGAAATATCCGATATCTCTGCGCCTGTTGTGTATATACGAAGTTGATTATAAGTATATAGTCGATTTTTCGACAAAATGTAATCAATTTACAATTTAAAAGTTTGAACGACAAATTCGAGATCTGGAGTGAAAAATTCTCGTAAATTCATTGAAATCAATTAAAAAATTGCATTTTTTTTTCATCTTGAAAAGTGTCATATTCTAGCGACGCTCAGCGAAGAACTGTTGTGTATGTACTAAATTGTACTTATACGTGTATTCAATTATCGTGAGCCGAAGTATAATACTAAAAAGTATATTTTAATTTATGGAGGGTAGATGTACGGGTTTTTGTCACCATGTACGAAAAGACAATGCTGTAAACAGAATGGCATAAAAAATACATCGAGTATATAATTTAGTGCATTTTTGGTCATCGACATGAGAATTAAAATTAAACAATTAAAAATAAATAGTAGTGAAAACGGTCACATCTGGTATATTCACCAAACTACATAGTCTTTGGATGCCAACGCGAATAAAGTTGTTTTTATAATGCTTTAATCACGCAACTTTCTGGCCAAGCCCTTTTCTTAAACGGTCGTAATATAATACTACACCGGGATATAATATTTCAGCGTTATACAACGAGTTGAATGACTGGAAAACAATACAGGGAAAGATAAATCAAATGGCATTGTATCGTCAATGCCAGCCTGCATTGCTCAAAAAAATTGCAACATCAAATATATAAAATGCCGGGTCTAACTTTAATGATACACATTATCGGGATATTACTGAATTAACGAGTGCGACAATACAACGAATTGCAAAATTTTTTTAGACACGTACGATTTCACATTCCTAAATTATCAAAGTAATCTAAAAACAATGCTTCATTCATATAACAAATTACTCTCCACAACAGATCATGAAATATTTTGACAGGAGACCTGTATAGAGGTAGCGGTACCTGAAGAGGCGCTTCCAGATATTTGGGTGGTGTAGAATTAAACGGACTCAGGCAGACAGGCTTGACGTTATTAATTAATCGAGATAATTTGGATCGCCAGTCAACGGTACATAATAATAAATTGATATTGTCGTTATTATAGAGGACACAACCAACCATGATCATCATGAAAATAATCTAAAAGTAAAGAAAAAACGCCACTTGATAAAAACATAACGAGTGTCCGAAACAAGTTTATTTATGCGAAAATATCGTCTAGAGTGAGAACGGTGCAAAAATGTCACGGCCAAATCATTAATACCCTAAATGGTCGTAATACGCAATATTTTACGTATGCAATACTAGATGGAACAGACAATGTTACCTGAATGTAAAACGGCTCCATCGTCTCCTGTTTAGCTCGGGATTCACACTTTAGAAGTTTTGTCATGGATACGGTTTTCTGAAGATCCTTCCAAACAAACGGCTCGATCGACACCATATACCTGGAAAAGAATAATATTCCTGGATTTAATCTTGGATTGAACCATTTGCATATCTCGATTAGACATAGAACAAAAAAAAGACGACAACAAGAAATGTTGATTAGAACGAAAATGTTATAATCAAGAATCTGCCCCAATTTCATCTCGATGGGACCAATAGATTTTGACATAGGATGTCCGTTGTTAATTGATATCTGTCAATAAAAAAAAAAAACTCAATTTCATAACATATACTAACTGTGTGTAAAAATCCGACCTTGTCCTTCTAATACCCGCGTTAAAACAAAATCTTAAAAATCGTCATTTTTTTGGGACCAAATTCTTATGATTATAGTATTTCTATGAATGACGGTGTAATTTCAAACAATCCTATTGTCGAAAGCTCAGCAAAAATAGCATACCCATTAATGCTGAAGAATAACCAATAGATATTGGTCGGCGTGTAAACGGCATCGAGCGGGAGATTGAGACGCTCATCGGGACCGACAGTACCTACGCACTCCACTTCGTTACCACGCTTGGTCATGTAATAAACTGATACTGGTTCGGTAAAGTGGTTGTGAACCTTTAAAAAACAGACATAAATTTTTGTCACACGCTCTTGTAGAAAAGATATACGGGTTCCTATTACTAGAGAAAACTGACCTGCAGAACGCTTCTAAGGGTTACGATCGTGCTACCGTTCTCAACCATAACATCTGAAATAATTCCCCATTCTTCAGAACCTTCCTTCCGGTATTTCAACGAAAAGAATCTCTTGTCAGCTCGTAATACTGGTATCTCCAGTTTGTTGCTTATTTCTTTGAACTGAAAGCCGCCGATTTTTTAGAGTATGATACTGAACGATAGATAACAGTTTCTGAAGCCGCAATTATACCGTAATGATGAACTTGTTGTCTCCTCTATCTTTGACGGAAACAGCTTTCAATTGATCGAGTATCTGGGCTTCAGCTTTAACGACTTTCGGTGCCAATTCCACCGACGCTCCCGTTTCCAAAAGGACCTCGGAGTAGGCTTTGCCAGCGGACTCTCGCGGGGTGTCTGTCCGATCTCCGATTACCTGTACGAAAAATGGCAATGTTCATTAATATCTAATCATGTAAATATTCAAACAAGATTTTCCGGAATTATGAGCAATAATCAGTCCTTTATTAGTCACTGGATCCGTACATAGAATATTCTCCGGATTCTTCACAGTGACGCGTCATCCCACGTTACACGGTTTGAGTCATTACACCTCAACTTCCGGCGTTGTGATAAATAAAGAGGTAAGGACTGGTAACTAAATAGAATTTTAATCTTCGATATTTTAAAAGTTTCAAGTGTTAAAAAAATATTGTGAGTTAAAATCCTGTTGAAATTCGTTAAATTGTGGAGCTTACAAGTGACAGACGAAAAGTCTTTCAATAAAAAAATATTTTTTTAATTAAAATGTTCTTAAAATTTGAAGTATGAAGCATATTCTCTACAAATTTCATGTTGCAGTTACAAAAATTGTGAAAGTTATGAAGAATTGGCCCGAAGGTCCTTCAAAATCGAAATGTGTCAGAAACCGCTCAACAGATTCTCTTCAAATTTTGAAACGATGCCGGGCTGTTTTCCAAGTTGTCGACGTAGGATTTTTTTTACGGAAGTACTTTAAAAAATGTAATCAGAAAGATAGAAAATTGCCGCCGAAAACTAAGTTTTAAGTTTACACGGCTGCCATTTTGTGATTTTTTTTCTCAACAAGTCCCTTGGTTTGGTTTTTTTTTTTTTTTTTTTTTAGTCAAAATCGTGGGCACTAGAAGCTACTTCAGTGAGAAAGACATCGTATGACGGCACTAACAACAACATTTTTAGTTGCACATGCTATCGAATCAACAGTTTTCGAGATTTTTTTTACATCCACCTACTTTTTCCGTCGCTTATTTAATTACCTGCCCTTACGTTATGATTATATCTATAATCATCAAATGTATGCTTAATTGTAACTTTCTAATTTCTTTCTATCTTTCTAATTTATTACTCGATTGACAATGAACGAATCGTATTTATACGTAAACGCCTCATTATTTTACGATTTTTCGAATACGAACCTTAAAGTTGCTCAATTCCAGGTCGAGAACCATTGCCACGCCTGTTTCATTTTTCAATACGTAAGGTGCGACGTTTTGTTCCATAGCACTGGAGAACGCTTTGCCCAGTTGTTGCAAAACGTCCAAACAGGTCTTTGTCACGGTGATCTCTAAATTATCCTGTGCCCAGAAAAAAATGCATATTATAAATATATATTTAAATGCCAGAGAGAATAGTTTAAAAAAGAATAATAATAATTTCACAGAACATTGTAGCCTTACAGAGGATTCGATGTCAATCGACATTCTTGAAGACTGATGTATCAGCTCATCCAGTTCACTTTCACTAGGACTTATCGCGCTTGCCCCCCTCGAATCTGGCGATAGATCGTTAAGTTGTAACTGAAAAAGAAGTTTTTTTTTTATGTGAAAACATCTTCAGCTGGTCTTCTTAGGGAAAAATGTTCTTAAAAAGCGTGTTACGATCAAAGTTCTCCGGTATCTCAACTACACACGTTCGTAAAAAAACCACACAAAGCACTGATTATTCTGAGCTCCCTTAGAACCTATAATGAGACTTTGACCAGTGAACGACTTAGAATAATCAGGGGCAGGGGAACTTAGTACTGATAATTTCAGACAATTTTTTAGTAACGCAGTTCACTCTCTACTTTGTTGAAAATTATTCGCTGAAAAATCTTATATCCATATCGGCCTCAAAAATGCAGATTTGAATGCAACGTCTTTGTTACAATTTCAACTACGTTTCACTCTACAAATTCAAAGTCACGGAATATCAACACTTTTTGACCGTGGCTGGTACAATTTTTAACTAAGATAAGCGTCAACTAGTTACCGATTACAAATACATTTGTTCCGAGTCAAACATTGCAAATTACTCGTGATAGGAATTCTTGATTTCTCTAAAAATTTAACACTCAGAGTTGCTTGATACATATCGGTATTAAATTAAAACCGAATTGTCATTTAGACTACGATTAGGGATTCAATCATGTTGTTATGATAGACAGTCGAACACACGGAAAATATTATATTTTCCGTGTTACGATAGACGCATTTTTGGTAATGCTTGGGGGAGAAATTCTGTACATTCATCCACTCTTGTTTCAAAATTATTGAAAGCAATTTAATTATCATTACTAACTTTGAGTAGGACCAAGGTTTGTTTAAAAAATAAATGGACGGTTACAATCACAATTAATTCAGAAGCGATCACTTTTCCTTACATAAAAATCTTTGCGATAATGAAAACGCGTTTTTATGTTTTTAATGCTCAAATTCTCAAAATGTCATAGAAAAAGTAAAAAATAATTCTACGAAAATTTAATATCCCGTGTTAGGAACCCGAAGACGTCCGTTTGTCATAAAAAGAACATTTTTGGGGCACACAATCCTTGGGCATTACTGCTGCAATTTGATAGAAACGAACGTCCCTAGCATTGAATCGGCGATGGTCCTACAACGATGTAGCGTACCTTTGTTTTCAGTTCCCACGGGTTTGAGGTACGTTCGCCGTTCTGAAAACTTTCCACCGGTTCGATCAATGGTTCCCACAGTGCTAATCGACTGTTGTAATAAGACATAATCAGAGACATTGTGCAGTCGATCGACATCTAAAATTAATGAAACATAATTTTATCCTCTATGTATCGTATAAAATGCTGGTGTGAATAAGTTGAAAAGCATTTTTGTGCTTACCGTTTTCGTGCTCCAATCATTGACATTGCTCTGAAAGCCAACGTGGAACAAAAGCATCGGTAAAGTCTTGTTGCCAACACCAGCTTCCAATGTCAGCAGGATGACGGGTGCGGAAACGATGGCCAATTCTGCCTTGTACGGTACTACATCCTCGCCATTATCGTAGGAAAACTCTTCGCAAGCTTCTACGCCGACCTCGGTTTTCAAAAACCAATATTCACTTTCCTCGAATGGAGTAACCAGCCATAGTCCTTCATGGGTTGGCTCCGGTTTTACGATTTCATCTGGGTCCGGTTCTTTTGTCGTAACTTTCTGTACGACCCTGTTCAGGATCTCAATCACACCTGCGGCAAGTTTCTCAATATGTAGCATTTGTTACCGTCAAAGTGACAATGAAGCGTCGATTATAATTGTGAAATTTTCTTACCAGGTGAAACCGAGATGTGGATGTCCGTACAACAGACGTCCACGTGCAACCCTTTGCCCTCTGGAGTTGAACCGGCTATACTTATACTGCAGGGCCGAAGAACTTGGTATATCCAGTCGGGGCGGGTGACCGGATTGTATATACCGGTCAGGATCGACAAATCCTTCACCGAACCCGTTATAACTTGATGCTCGCCAATCATGCGAACCTTGAGCAGCAACTCGGTCTAATAATAGGAACAAATGCATCACGATTTTTGCATTCAATGATTTTACTAAATAGATTCGCCGATTCGATCAATTGTGTACTTGGGGTTTGCCGTAAACGGTAACAAACACCTCTCAATATTTCAATATCCGATTATTATTATTATTGCTATGAGAATAAAATTTTATTTAATCTTTAAAAAATTAAGCCCCTTCGGTCATGATCTGATCACTATTAATTTCAGTAATTTTATAATAATGCAACAGGGAGTTTAAAAATCTTGGAATCAGCCTAACGAGCGAACCTCTTTTAATTTACCAATAACTATGTATGAGTTACGAACATTAAGCACGATACAGTTGGAGTTGATGTCATCCATATCTTCCAGAAGAATAATATCTGGCTTTTCTATGTGCAAATTTATAGTCAGCATACTGATCGCGGGTGGTGTTGGTGGCGATGCCTTTTTACGTTGCGCCGATTCGACGTTACCCTTTTGCGATATTTGAATCGCATTTTGATTCGGGCCTTCCGACGACACGTCGAAGAACTCTTTAATTTTCATCAGATAGTCGAGAGACACGATTATACTGAATGAAAAGACACGAAGGTCGACTGAAATGAAAAGCAAGATTATAAAATTTTATACATCGATGAAATATGAACATTGAGAACACTTGTGGGTATTTAAAAAAATCAAACGCACAAATATGGTGAAAAATCACGCCAAATTAACGTTCAGTGCTACACGTTCGGTATAACAGTTCTATAGTTATGAGGAATGACGAGAATGCCAATTCGAGATTCGAAAGAACATTGGCATTGAATGAACAATATTTTTTAAAAATTGAAATTTTCATATCGCTTCCTCATAAAGTTGAAAATTGAAATTTTCAAATCGCTTCCTCATAAAACCTGAAAATTGAAATTTTCATATCGCTTCTTCATAAAAGTTGAAAATTGAAATTCGCGAAGTTTCTTCTATGAGGAAGCATTGTCTGTATTTTTGGCTTCCAATTTTCAAGTTTATGAGGAAGCGATCTGAAAATTTCAATTTTCAACTTTTTTCAACGTCAACGTCTTAGACTTTTATGCAAAACGGCTGACCGATTCAGGTTCAGTGCGTAAAATAATATAACATCGTCACGTTTCACTTTGTCGAATCTGCGTTTGGCGCGAAAAAATACATGGAAGTAT
>JAPYZD010005008.1:0-12241 GCA_030522725.1 Ichneumoninae sp. B BG-2022a | reverse complement strand
GCCATAAGGTGATGTCTGTAATGTTGCTCACTTCATATCCGATGCGTCCGATCATGCGCAGCGTTGCGCAGCCGCTTGTTACAATTGACCCGTGTTACTATTGTCCCCGGTCTCCCCTACCAAGGGTCGGGAAAACCGAGTAACAAACAGCCACTCGAGTGCTCGCACACATCCGATGACCCAGTAGTGGATATTACTCAGCCCGGCCGGTGACCATTGCCGGCACGGAGGCGAGAGAGAACAAGCGAGAGAGGGCAAACGAAGCACCCATAGAAATCTACGGGATGGCAGTTTCATAATTGCTTTTAGGCTGCGTAGCCGCGCTGCCACTGTCAGCTGTTCCCTTATTACGATGATACACTCTCCGACGGGCGAGTGTGCGAGGGTTTCACGGCGCGGACCGGAGTCGGGAGAAGGACGGTCGGGGACGAGGGAGAGGCGGATGAGAGGAGCCGCGTGTGGACATTGGGAAGTTTCGGCTTTACGCCTCTGCGATAGTTCTCCAATGGGTCTGTACACGAGCTCCGGATTGTGTGGGTTCGCTTCGAGACTGGATGGAACTCCGTGGAAATGGTCCCCGCAAACGACTCGGAATCGGCGCAATAGTCGTTGCAATAATAATCTTGGCGGCGGGTTTACGAGGAGGATAGTTTCGGGGAGGAGAGGAAGTTTACCGAGAGTACTGCGATCTCGATTTCCGCGACTGATGGGGCGCTGAGGATTAAACGAGTGCTCGAGATCGTGGAGAAGAAAACGAGGGAATTCGTTACGGTTGTCGTGCTTATTAATTTACGATGCGGCTGGAATCCCGGGGCTTCGTCGCGTTACAGGAAATGACGCGGGGAACAGAAAGAACATTGATAGGAGATGATAAAAATGTCTACAGGTGCATCTGCTTTTCGGAGCGTCAATGCTACATGAGACTCCGGATTCGCCGCAGTCGCGGAGAAGAGGATTTCGCTACGTGTGCTCGAGATGGACGGAAGAAAACGTCTTTTACCAAAGTCTTTTTCCGCAGAACCTGAAACAGACATTGGTAATGATTTAAAGGAACTGATCGCCAAATTTTGTCTGGCGATTTTTTGTCGATTCAGTGAACACTGGAAACGCAGAAGACATGTAAAGTCATGTTATCGTCATGAAAGACGTAACTCCCGTCTTTTGCTCTTTGGGCAATCGGGACTTAAAAATGAGGGAATTCGTTATGCTTGTCGTACTCGTTAATTTACGATGGGACTGAAATTCCAGTATTTCATCGCGTTGGCTGAAACCATATGGGAATAAGAAGAATGGGAAGAACAACATTAATACGAGAAGATAACAATTTCGGCAAGAGCACCAAAGCTTGATAAGACTTGCGAGTGCTCGAGATAGAGGGAATTCGTTACGTTCGTCGTAGTCATTAATTTACGATGCGGTTGAAATTCCGGCACTTCGTCACGTCACGTAAAACCGCACGGTGAACGAAGAGAACAGGAGAATGAACATTGATACGAGAAGATAAAAATTTCGGCAAGAGCTTCTACTTTTCGGAGCATCGAACCTCGATGAAACTCCGGATTTGCCTGTAGTCTCGGTGAACAGGATTTCCTTAATCTTCATTAAAAGCCTCGGCACCCTCCGGATTTTTCACCGGCACGCTACCGCGAGTTGCGCGCCGAAGGGACGGGGATCGGAATGGCTGACGAAGAAGCGGGACGGAATGGCATGATTAATCGAGCACTTAATTGAAAAATAAGTAGATGCGCGAGCGTTCGTTTTTGTTGAGAACCTAACGACGGAGTCGAACAAATCTGTTTACGTTTTTGTACTTCAGTTGTTTGTGAGCTGCCGGATAGGACGCATCGTTATATGTTAAAATAAAACTATCATCTTTTATAAACGTGCCTTTCATTAGTTTTTAATGACAGCGCCCGTCGGCGTGACGAGCAGCTCCTCCTCTCATCGTCCACCAATTTTTCCCCTGCGTGGGTCCCCAAAGCCAACGAATAATCGTTATTTTGATGCTCTGCGGTCGTCCCGAACGAGGGGACGAAAGCCACTGGTAGTCAACGAGTCAGTGAAAGCGAATTAATAGTCATAGCTTTGGAAGAAAAAAAAATGTGACCATAGTGCTGCGAAATGAAACGGCCACTATGTTACCAATAATCAGTAGGAGTCCTCAGGGGTCCGCAGTGATGGTGGTCGGAGGATTTTAACTCCTATGACGATATCTTGTCTTACACATATTGGGTCATAGACGGCCCTTCTTTGTGGAAAAGCTATGGCACGTAACCATTCATCGTTCATTAAATCCCCCTCCCCAAGCCAACGAATAATCATTATTTTGATACTTGAGGGGAGCCACTCTTAGTCAACGAGTCAGTGAACGCGAATTAATAGTCCCAGCTTTGGAATTAAAACAGATAACCAAAGTGCTGCGAAATGAAACGGCGAGTACGTTCCCGGAAGTCCTCAGGAGTCTCAGTCCGCACGTCCAGTACTACGTGTCCATCTGCGGATTTAAACTCCCGAGACGATATCTTGTCTTACACATGTCGGGGGTTACAGATGACGGCCCTTCCATCTGGAAAAGCCGCTGCCCAGCCTGTCCCAGAGAGAGAGTTCCCGGTTATGGCTCGGACGTCAGAGTTCCCAGGAATCGAGAGGTGTGACCGAGCGACACGTGTTTGCCGGTGGCACGCGGCGGCGCTCGGCTCCTCTGTGCTCTATGACACGGGGGGATGTTAACACGTGACCAGCGTCATTGTGTCCCATGAGAGCCCAAGTGAGACGCTATTTGACGAGGGTTCCGCAGGCGGCCATCTACCTACGCAGCGTCATAGAAACGAAAACCTTCGGTCGCCACTTCACTCGCCCTGCAATCCAGTCTCCCCTCCGCCACTCACGGGTACTTTAAGTTCGCGCTTTTTTTACGTTCCCCTCCGTGATTCAGCCGAAAGTCCGCGCGCGGGTTTCGGGCACAGCGTCGCATGATGGAACAGCGGGACAGCTGTGGACCGTCCGCAAAGATTGATCAGCCGGCACGAGGTCATTGACCCACTCCAGAGGTATTTAACCGAATGTGACAGACTCGTGCTAACAGATTAGTTTAGTTCGGAGCTCGGCAAATACACTAAGTACTTGAAGTGCGTATTAATGTATCAAGTAGTACCGAGTTAGTACTCGGTACTCAGAACTTCAGCAATTCAGTTTTGCCAGCACTCAATACTTCAGTACTCAAGAACTACCCAGCGCTCGGTACTTCAAGTAGGGAAGAGCGGGGCAAAATGGGGCAACGGGGCAAAACGGGGTTTTTGGGCAAAATTAAATTTTCCCATTATTTTTTAATCGGTCAAGGTGGCAAAACTGGGCAGAACAGCCTGATGCATCGATGGGGCGAATTCGGACATCGAAAAATTACTGGAAAATTTAGTTTTGCCCAAAAACCCCGTTTTCCCCCGCTGCCCGATTTTGCCCCGATCTACCCTACTTGATACTTCAATAAGTACTTCAAGTACTTAGGATATTTGCCCAGCTCTGGCTTAGTTCAGGCGAATTCGAGTTTATGCTCAAGAGCATGTGAATTACGACGGTCGGTAATAATTTTCTAATTTAATAATCGGTAATCATTTTTGCTCGACTTTGATGCTCATTCTTTTCCTTAAAACAAGTTTAGATAAACGACTTAAAAAACGTATGACCCAAGACTAAATTTCATCATCTCATAATGGCTGCGTTTTGCATCGTAGAAACTTTGCTCGGGAAAGTTCATTTGGATAATAAAATTCTACAAGTGAACATTTTTTTTATTTCCGAATCAGAGCATAGGTAAAGATTTTCCAAAGAAGAAATTTGATGTCGTGCAGACATCTTCGGGGTCATGAAAATGGAGTACGCATTCGACAAGTGCGAAGCGCTCCAACCTCCTCAAGATCGCGTTTAACTGAAGTTCGAATTCGAGCTCAAACTTCCGACTATGAAATCTCGCCTCAAAGTCCATCGGTTGTCATTGATTCTTCGCTCCTGCCGTTGGACGAGGTCCCAAACTTTCCCGACATTGTTTTGGAGTCCGCTTTGCAATTCGCCACGGTTAAGACGTTTAGTTCGCGTTACCGCCGCAGCCGCTGCTCCTCCCCCATTGTACTCTCGACTATAAATCTAGATAAACGATTGTCGAAAAACCGGCGCTCGCTAGAACCGCTACGTGACCGATTCTTATCTCCTCCACGGTCCGTCTTCGTCCGACTCCGGCGCGCCTCGTCTGCGCTTCTCGCTTTTTTTCACTACTCGTCGTTCCACCCCGCGTATGGAAATTTCAATGGTCCGCGATGGAGAGATCTCTCTCGTTGCGCGCGGTGTCTGCGAATGGTGACGCAGAGTCGAGCGCCGAAATGCGACGGAGATAAAGGAAGCGAGGAAAGGGGACCATTTGGTTTTACGCTCTCGCAGGTCTATCTACGAGACACTTGCATCGATAAGAAAAATAATATAAAATCGAGATAAAAATTCAATGACCTCCGGCTGAATGGAGTTTGAGTGAAAATACGTGATCGATGCGCCTCGACGACCCTACCATTTTTTATTTTATTTTTTTAAGCTGCACTCGGATTTATGTTAATTTGGTTTTTTTACACCAGCAAAGTCTGCGCGATGCGATTCGCGGCGGTATTGTGTGGAAAGCGGCGCTCGGCGGAGGGGTGTGTTCGATTGAAAAACGCAGATAACATTCATGTTAGGCAGTTAAGTGAAATTTATGTAAGCCGTGGCACGTTCTCGATGTACTTTGTTGTAAGTTTGGAGCCCGCAAAATGAACGCCGATGAATGAAGAAACCTTAAACTAAATTTACGGTTTCCTTAAATAAGCCTTAAATTAAGTATATGGTTTCCTTAAAGAAATCTTAAATTAAATTGAAGTTTTCCTCAAATAAAGTTTTAATTAAATTTCCTTAAACAAATCTTAAATTAAATTTAACGTTTCTTTAAATAAGCCTTCAATTAAATTCAAGATTTCCTTAAATTAATCTTAAATTGAATTTAAGATTTCTTAGGAAACAGAATACCAATAAAAATTAAATGAATCAACGACGATATAGGATTTTTAAAAATCTTCTTTATATCGATAAAGTCGTCGCATCCGTCGGAGGAAATTTCCACTTTAAGGTCTCCCTTTGTCGATGACTCGGCTTCGACCAGGTGACCCGCAAAGTGTACAGATCCGAGTCCGATTACTTCCAAATTACGACGCCAAGAACAGCCGAGCAGCGAGGGTGGCTCCCGTCAGATTTATCGGACCCAACCGATCGTTGATTGAACGCACAGGATAGTGGAAATATGATTTACAAATGAGATAACCGGGAGCATCCAGCATCCCCGGCGACGCTCCTGCCGTCCCCCGTTATTGCACCGTTCTCCCCTCGTCTTAATGATATGTGCCACATATAAATTAGATCGATCTCATTCCCGAGTGAATGTGTTTCGTTGCATTATCCGCTCGTCAAGTCTCTCGATCGCCCCGATCAGCGAGACTCAATCTATCGGGCTATCCGTTATTGCACGGCGCCACACATGGTTTCTTCTTTTTTTTCCTTCCCTTCCTCGGCGTTGTTTCCTCAGCTGTGGCATTTTATTTATCTCCTCTACTCTTTGATGTATCTCGTGTTATTCTTTTCGCGGCTATCGGCGTTTTCTAAATTCCGTCCGGCATTTTGTGCCAAATGTTGTTTCGGTTTGTAACACCGCCGAGGCACGATCTATCTAGATACAGACTGTAAAAAATGGAATGTACTTTTTGCAATGACTCATTGTCCGCAAACGTTCGGAATTTTTTATTTCTTGCTATTCCGATCGGACCGTCCGGCTCGAGTTTTGCAAACAAAAGTACAGACTAAAATTGTCAATGACACGAAAAATAACGGGACGGGTTTGTATTTTCAAATCTGAACAAATGAGTTTCTGACTTATTTAACAAATTTAACTACTTATTTAAGTAATTATTTAACTAATTATTTACCTACTTATTTTTACTTACTTACATTGAAATATATAAATATGTATTTAAACGACCGATTTAACAAAATTACGAAAATTCATATTCCGATTTGACGAAATTATTTTTAACTGTGCGACGGAGAACCGGCGGATAAGTTTCCGTCGTAGCATCGCTGCGAGGTTGACTTTTTCTGCGCTGCCGCTTATCCGTATGACCCAGCGCTATGCGTGGTATGCGGCTTTGGTAATCCAAACTGGCGAACGTGTCGGCCTGCGCGAGCGGCGCGGGGGTGTTCTCGCAGTCGTCGGATGCACGGGATTTACCCGTGCGCGCCATTAGGCTGTAATATTACGATAAGTATAACGTGTCAGCTCCCGACGTCACAAATCTCAACCCTCGGGCTGCGCGATTCTCGCTCGGTGGTTCTTCGTTGGGCTATTGTCATGAAGTTATATACATCGCCCGTCGTCACACCCTTCGTTATCGATGGATAACGCAAATCGCGCGGAATCCATTGCCGCGGTTGGCATTCTTATCCCCCGATACGAAGTCGAGGGATTCGCAAACGAAGCGTAGCGCAGTTACACGTTATTATGGAAAAGATAACGGATAAGAAAAATAAATAAAAATAAATGGAGATTTAACCGGGCGTTAGTTAATATGCGTAACACATTATGTATCGCATGGGTGAATCTTGGATCATTTTTGTTTTTCCAGATTTACGACTTTTTTTGTCCTTGTTGAATTTTTTCAGTATTTTGGGTTTAACGATGCAAGCTTGTTAAACCTTCGTTATCGATGGATAACACAAATCGCGTAGAATTCATTGCCGCGGTTGGCATTCTTATCCCTCAATATCGCATCGAGAGATTCGCAGACGAAGCGGAACGCAATTGGAAAATTATAGTGGAAAAGATAACGGTAAAAAAAAATTAAATAAAACATGAACCGGGATTTAACCAGGCGGTACTCAATGCGCATCGCACATCGATTATCGTATGGGTGAATCTTGGATTATTTTTGTTTTTCCAGATTTACCATTTTTGTTGTGGTTTGGTTTTCTTCGGTATTCCAGATTTTACCGTGCAATGTTGTTGCAAGATCCGGCACTCTGGCGTTAATAGGAAACGAGACGGTAACGCGCATGCGTATCGTATCGTGGGTATCGCGTGTGAGATACTGCATGAAAAAAACGATGCGAGTACAGTGGCTGCGAAGCAAACGCGCTAAATCAGCGTGTATGAGCGATCGTTGAATAATAGCCAGAGCGATCCAATCTGTCACTCGTTACCCGCCTCCTAACTATGATGAATGGCTCGTGCCAGTGGCCATGCATTGCGCACCGTGCACACTCCTATCATCTCGATACAGTCCTACTATCTTACCGGCCTATCTTGACCGATCCCTCGCGTCCGACATTGACCCATTGGCTCGTTAATCCACTCCGAACTGGGGTTCGCTCTCGGTTTTAGGACCGGACGTTCCGTTCAACATCCGGACTCTGACGGCGCGAGTTGGATCAGCATAATTCAATGAAAAATTTAGCACATTTTTAACCGTTCTCATTTTTTAACGATCATTGTAAATTAATTAAAAATTTTTCGAGCAATTCAAACGAGAAAGTGAGTGGAAGGCGTGGATCGGTAATGCGAGTACTTTGAGCATCGATCGGCGCATAGATTTCCCGCGATCGTTAGCGCGGCGCCGATCCAACTGGACAAGAACAAGAAATGTCGCAATGCTACAGCGGATCGCGATTTCGCAATCGATGCAACATTCCGGACAGACTTTCTGCATAATCTCGATCATTTGTCTTGTCGCGTCCCCCCGGCGATACGATCGAATCGGTTAAACAGATTACGAAACCGCCGATACATCTCGTTCCATCGACGTTCGTGATCTAAACGATAGCGGCTCCATTTCGCTTCGTTCTTGTAAATTTGGACATTAATGTTTTTTTTTGCGTCTGAGTCCGCAACAGCCCCGAACAGTCACGAGCGATGCCGTGAATACTGGAAGTCACGGATGTTCCATTCGATGATCTTGAGAATCGAATCCTCGGAGACACATTGCCGATCGATGTAACTCAGGCGGCCTCATCGATCCATGCAGATTTAATGCCCGGTCTGGATTAACGTGTTTCTAACGCTATGTGGCGATAAACCGACCATGCATCGCTGGTCTATCGGAAGGCAAAGCAACCGATTACCGATCACGCCGATAGCGATCGGGACGCACGGCCGGCCTCAATCGGTCCGCCTCACCATCAGCGCGTTAGCGATCATATGCATCGTAATTCAGGCTGGGCTCGTGACCGATTCTCACGCATATCGATACCGATCAGGGTACTTATGCCGGCATACATAGGCGAGATGGGGGCAAAACGGCCTCATTGAATAATAATAAAAATTGGGGACAAAACTGGCACCACATCCAAAAATTGTAATTGTTTCTTAATTTATTTTTCATTATCTGGCGAGACCTTCTTTATCAATAAATAACACAAGAAATCGGAAAGATAAACAAAATCGGAAATATTTTTTTAATAACAATATTGTTTTATTTGATTGACGTATTTGTCGTTATTATCACCCTGACGAAATTTCATTAGAATTGAAATAACGGGCAACTTTTAATGACGGGTATAGAATTAACGAATTGCGAAGTCTTCGCTTTTATTTTCACACAATTATAATTTTGTAACTTTCCTCCAACTACTGTACTGTTAAAACTTTAAGGGGATGCTATTAGAAGTTGGGACTTATAGAGTGGGAATCATTGGGGATGGAAACGTCTTACAGGCCACGAATAAGAATCAAAAACATTGCGAATATACCTAAATAAAAAAGCAGGCCGAGGCAAAGATTAAAAAAATTGATTTCATAAAAAAATCATTCAAAAAAATTTATTAGATCAAAAATGTAAAAAAAATTCATTTGTTCAAAATTTTCGAAAATAAAGTTCTGTACAAATGTTTTAAAAAATTCTGATTCGATCGATGTATATATCTATATATATATTTTTTCTTTCATAAGCATTTTGACTTATTTTCCGCACTTTTATGTAAGGAACATCAGAAAGCTGAAACGAGGCGTTTATAAAAAAAGGGAAGGGTGCGCCCGTTTTGCCCCCAATACTAATTTTTAGTCGAGGTGCCCGTTTTGCCCCCATGTCCCCTACCGTACCCGCGTTCGTGTCGTAAAACCGTGGGGGCCTGTCGCCGATCCGATCGGCCTAGTGCAACGATTTTCACACGACGTTCAAACACGCCGAAGGTGCGAGAAGGCGAGAAACGAGGCTCCAAGACGAACCGGCCAACGACCGGGCCCCCTCGCCTGGCCGTCGAGGATCTGAATATCCATGAATTTTCCAGTGTATTATGCTTCCAGCACCAGTCGTTAATCATCGGCGGGGCAGTGTATCGGCCGGTGTACGATGCTAACGGGAGCGATCGGTAATTGCATGAAAATACAGTCCCTCTCCGGGTCCCGCGATGCCCGGGACGTGATTAATCGACCCTCGCCTCGATGCCGGATAAAGCCGGATAGCGCTGGAAAAGTTAGCGAGCCCCATGCGAAACGAGAACGATCGAGGTATGATTTTTTTTCTATTTTATCTTATTTTTTTCATATATTTTTTTTCACCGATCAAATTTTATACGAGTTTGATGAAGCACGGACACGGTTGGATGCGCGCGCGTTTAATCGTCGAAGTGCGGAGAGGGATCGTTAACGCTTTATCGGATTACGAACGCACGCGAAGTGCAAATAAATGGAGCGTTTTGGACGAGAGAGAAAGAGCAAGAGCGTGGCGGACTGTTCGTTGGAGAACGGGGTGGAAATATGAAATCTCCGGATCGGCTGGCAATTCATTGACGCTATCGTTAACGGTTGTAAATCATCGGGACCGGGGCGCAATCAGAGGATGACGGCGCGCGGAGCCGCGGCCGGTTATAGTCGTTCCTCTGGCGTTGTGAATTTCATTCCACGGTGATTTTTTTTTTTTTTGCGCCGAGATCGTTGCCGGGTTTCAACTGTTTCGCATTCACCTTTCGCCGCTCTCAGGTGCCTGCACTGGCAGTCGTCGACGTCCAAATGTCAGAGACCTTTTCTCGCTGCCAAAGCGTGCGCGCGCGCAGTGAGAAAGCCGATCTTGTAAGAAGATCAATCGGTCGGGTGCCGAGTGTATTGTAATGGAACGGCGAGTGTGCATGACTCTCGAACTGAGATACGCTGGATGTTTAGCGCTCGATCGAACACCACCTGCCCCCATCGTGCCGCAACTCCCGGCTCGTGAAACGGCACGTCTCAATTCTCGGCCGGCTAAAGATGCGCGCCACATGCGCATGGCGTCGAAGTCCGCCGGAGATCGTCCGGGAAATGCCGGGTTAGGGACCAACAACCTGGAACGAATCAAATCGTTTTCTGGTTTCGCGGTGCGTTGTTCGTTGGATGACTTCGTTATCGTTGAGATCACAGCGTTCTGAAGTGAAGGCGCTTCGGCTTTGATGCCGCGGATGATGAGACTGAAAAATTGAGCGGTCAGAAAGTCATTCGGTGATCCGCGTGACCCATCGAGTGTAATACGTCGGAACTAGTGTCAAGGAAAATCCGGCTCATCAGTGATGGTTGATGGCCCAATGTTGGAGTCACATTGCACCCAGAAAAATAATTTATTTGTCGGCCACCGTTTATTTGGATTAAGTAAAATATTTATTTGATTTAAATAAATATTTATTTCATTTAAGTAACTATTTACTTAGTTCAAATAAATATTTATTTAAATCAAATAAATATTTTACTTGAACCAAACAAACGGTGGCCGACAAATAATTTTTTTTTTCTGGGTACGAGAAAACAGCGATTGGCGGGTTGATATTCGGTCGAACATCGGCTTAAAATCGGCGACCAATGGTTGGAGAGTTTATGTTCGACCAAAGATTGGCCTTGGACAAGAAGCCAACAATTGACGAGTCAATATTCTGACAAACATTGGCCTCAAATCTACAAACCAATTATTGGCAAACCGACACAGAAAAAAAATCATTGAATCAAGTTAAATTTGCTTGCGGGCTGCCAATGAAGTAAAAATGTTGTTTCAATTCTACTCTGAATTCGTACAATTTCATACCGGATTGAAACGACAACATGTCACCTTAACTGTCTTGCTGTCGTTGTTTCAATATCATATGGAATTGTAAGAATTGAGAGTAGAATTGAAACAAACATTTTTTTCTTCGGCAGTCCGCAAGCGAATTTTTTTCAGTGAATACTTGACAGAAAGTTGGATAACGTTAGGTCAACACTGCCCCGCTGATCAGCCGCTTTCGTTCGATCGGCAAAACCTCCATGAGCAACAGCCTGGAATCAATCAAATCGTTTTCTGATTTGGCCTTGGGTTATTCATCGGATGACTTCCTTATCGTTGATATCACGCATTCTAACAGGCGTCTTAATCCCTTGAATGACGAACCTGAAAAACTGACCGGTTAGAAATTTGTTCGGTCATCCGCTCGCCCGGCTGGCAATGGGAACAGCCCAGCGGCCACGAAGCGCCCGACCCAGCTAATAATCTAATGACATTCCCGAACCTACGTGACACTGAGCCGACCGAGTGTAATACGTCGGAACCCGTGTCAAGGAAAATCCTTCTTATCAACGTCGGACAATGTCCGCTAACCACCGGAGATAGAGTGCGACGAATACATTTCGCAAGATTTAACCATCAATCTTCGCTTGATCCATCAGTGTTGGTGAACACCGCGATTTTCATGTGCCCACGCGTCCCCGTGTCCGGAGATCCGTCCGGATCCGCCTGTAACGCGACCTCGCTTTTGCAGGACAGCACACAGCCCCGCGCCTTAAAAACCCCCCATCGTCCGAGAAAATCCAGTCACGCTTCTGGACACGGTCCAGCTTCTCCACCGATCGCCCATTCTCCCATTCCCCCGGATCTTTCCTCCCTCCTTCACCCGCCCTCGCGCGCACTTGAGACGATTCCGCTCGAAAATCCCGGAGACAGAATTGCGGTCTTCTAGTGTCCGCGCCACGGGATATCCGGTCGGACGTTCTCCATAGCAGACAAAAAGAATGAAGACCATAGGGAGGAGGAAAAAGTGGATGGGGTTGGCTGCTTAGGGGAGACCGGGGACAATAGTAACACGGGTCAAATGTAACAAGCGGCTGCGCATGATCGGACGCATCGGATATGAAGTGAGCAACATTATAGACATCACCTTATGGCCATGCAATCACCTCATAGCTGAGTTT
>JAPYZD010005007.1:0-10768 GCA_030522725.1 Ichneumoninae sp. B BG-2022a | reverse complement strand
TCTGATATGCGGTGACGAGTTTTCGGTGTCGACCTTTCGTAGTGTCGAGTTTTTGGTGTCGACCTTTCGCCGTGTCGAGTTTCTGGTGTCGAACTTTCGGCGTGTCGTATTTTTTTTTCCTTGTGTACAGTTGCTCGGTGTTTCGATTTTGCAGTTGGTCAGTGTAAACACTTCAGTGCACAGTTGTTTGGTGTGGAGTTGATTTTGTGTACAGTCATTCCATGTATACTTTTGTGCAGACCCTTCGTCGTATATAGTTCAGCTGTGTACGGTTTTCAGTCCAGAGGTTTTTGGTGGTTTTTGGTGCATATCTGCCTACGTGTACAGTCGTTTGGTGCATACTTTTTGTGTAAACCTGTTTTCGTGTAGACTTGGCAGGTGTACAGTTGGTCTCCCAAATGCTTATTTTCAATTAACATTTTTGTAAATTTTCGGCAAAAGGTTCTCATTTTAATATCTGGTATTTTTATTTAACAAAAAAGGTGCATTAACGTTCAATTAATGTAAGTAATGTAAGCAAATGTTAAGTTCCAATACATTAAATTTACAGTTTATTTTTACAATATAGTTAGTGCCGGCAATAAGACGACGAAATATTATGAATAGCATTTTATATGGAAACGGAAAAGAAAAAAAAAAGTAATCGTTCGACTCGTAAGAAATTCGTTCGGCAATGAGTTCGCAACTCAGTGACCGAGTTTCGAGAATCTTGCCGAGAGTTGTTGTAACGGCATAATGCAGGAGCGAGGATCGGGGCTCGGAGTGCACGGTAAGTGTGTGTATTACGGTGTACAAAGATATATATATATATATCTATACAAAATCCGCGCCAAGGTGCTTCCTGGCTTTGTTAATAACGTCGGCGTTTTGGAAGTACATTTTCTTCGCCAGTGATGTTAGGAGCATCGCTATACGTACGAATATATAGAGCGGCCACTTTCCAGGGGGAAGAGTACGCTTAA
Organism: Ichneumoninae sp. B BG-2022a; assembly: GCA_030522725.1. NCBI lineage: Eukaryota > Metazoa > Arthropoda > Insecta > Hymenoptera > Ichneumonidae > Ichneumoninae sp. B BG-2022a. The sequence goes on along the minus strand of JAPYZD010005007.1, from coordinate 9,806 downwards.
CGACCGGACTAACGAGGGTGAGGTTGATAAATAATTCAACGACGAGAGAGATGCACCTATCGACGAGATCATGTTAGCAGATTTACACACCGATCGCCCCGCCCCCCCTTGCTGCCCGTTACGACTTCACTCAACGCGATTGTTCGACTTCCGGAAAAAAATATTCGATTCAATAATTTTTGGCCAGTTTGTTCGCTTAAAATGTACGGATACTAATTTCATGAATTCCTTAGATGATAAAAATATTTTGAAAAATCGTACTTTAGGAATATCGATTGTGCACAATAACAATGGCGATAAGTTATGGAAGAATTGATTGCAAAAGAAACTTTGATGAATATTCCGGAAACCTCTTTTCAATACATAATGAGTTCGTCGATATTGCCGATATTTTTTTTTTCCAACATTTTCTAATTTTCATTTCACAGCCGGTTTACCGAGTAGGCAATGATTTGATCTTTTTCGCAATAAATCCTGATTCTAAAATTTTTTTGGCATTATTATCGAAGTTTCACTAAACTTCGATGAATTAAGGATCTATGGTAAGTTGATTTTTTCGGATAAAAAATTTCTCGCCGCATCTCACTTTTGGCTGGGGATGTATATAGGGGAGAGCGGGGCAAAATGGGACAGTGGGAAACTTGCGAAACGGGATAGAAACTCGGGATGCAGCAATGGGGAAAAATGGGACGGTCTAAAATCGATCTCATAAAATCAATCTTAATGAAATGGAAACTTGCATTTTTATAAACGCAATTTTCCAATTAATTTGTAACGTCCCATTTTGCCCCATCGTTGCATACCGATTTCCTGATCCATTTTGCCCCATCGATGCATACCGATTTCCTGATCCATTTCACCCCATCGATGCATACCGATTTCCTGATCCATTTTGCCCCATCGATGCATGCCGGTAGAAAAAAAAACTTCGGTAGAAAGAAACTTCCTCTATGAGGAAGCAAAAACGGTCTATCGGTATTACTCAATTAATTATAGCACGTGTAATCTACTATAATTGTGGTCTGGTGCAAAAACTGTCAGTAAATTGTCTTCCTGCAAAAAAAAGATCGTTTGAATAATACATCGATCTTCATTCACCTTTCTCATCTTCATTCATTCCTTTTACTCAATATTTAATATTCAAATGGAAGTTTTTATCCGTCTCGCTCGGACTACGAAGAGCTGCGACTATTTGAATGCTTCAATGTAGCACCTTCTTGTTATTCCAAAGCAATTCGCGATCGAAATCGCTCGATTGGCAAGTTTTCTTTCAACAGGGCATTGATTGCATCGAACCCGAGCAAGTGTAATAATTGGCCCTTTGATCGACGAACGAGCGGTGTAACGAGACCGTATGAAAGAGTCGAAGATATTTAATGCTTCGAGCTAACCGTGCGAATTCGTCGTTATTTACTCCGGTTCAATTACTATCTCTCGCCGTAGCGTCAACTTCTGCGAAGTTGAAAATAAAGATAATTACAAATCCCTCGTCAAACATATATATATATATAATATAGTGGTAGGGAGAGCGCTTTCGCTCGACTAGCGCGGCATTCAGCGAGTCCGGGAAACGGCGATATTGATAAATCGACGTAAACAGTTTTCTCTTCGTCGCATCAAAATTATTGTTATTATTATTATTATTTATTCGTAATCAATATTCCACTGTATAATGCAAAAAGCCTGTGATCGATCCAAGTGTGTCAGGAATGGAGAAAGTCGGGGTGATACGCCCATGATTATTTAAACAATGAAAATGTGAGGTTCAACTTTTTTTAAACCTTCATATTTTGGAAACCAACTCCGGAATCATCGAACTGAAGTAATTTACTCAGAACTTTCGATATTTTCGATGCGTGACTTAATTGCAGATCTATAAATAAATATTTGCGATCTGTCATATCACCCGGACCCTACCGGTGATAAAGGAATAGAACAAAACATGGTTTAGGGTTGAATTTTAAGACATTAGTTTGTACTTAAGTTCACTCTTGAGATCGAACTTAAGAGCGAATTTTGACCCAAACTTCATTGCATGCTTAAGATTTATCTCAAGTTCGAACTTACGATCAAACTTAAGTGCGAAATCAAGTAACAATTTAAAATAGATTATAAGCACGGAATGAAGTTCGGGTCAAACTTCGATCTCAAGAGCGATCTTAAGTTCAAACTAACGTTTTAACATTCGACCCTTAGTCCATATTATGTTGTCTACACGAGCTACAGAAAAACGATAATTACTTCCGTAAATGTTTCAGATGTCAAACTAAAAAGAAAACGGTTTTTACTGGCCATATCACCCGGAAATTGCTGGGATTTGGCCACGGTGCATATCGCACTGACCCATGCACATTCAATCTTATAATTTTCGGTGTCATCATATTGTATCCACATGTACCTAAAAATTGTGCAAACGGCAGGGCCATTCGTTTGTTACGTTAAAAGATATTACAGGTGACCATTTCACTCACCGCACCATATCACCCTGATTTACCCTAGGCGAAATACCACGGTCGGTAATAACTTTGATCAACTTTTTTTTCCACTGATAGTGGCACGTATGATCGAAGTGACTAGTTCTAATAGAAATCCTTAAGCTTCGGTGTCTATTCGATATTATTTTGGGAGTTTGGAAAAAAAAATGCCACAACTATTTTTCATGAATGCCTGTTCAATTTTCCTATAGCGGTCCTTTTCAGATCGTCCAGGCATTCATGAATAGTATGATACTAAGGGTCATTTTAAGACGTTAATTGACGTTAATTTGAACTTAAAAGGTCGCTCTTGAAATCGAACTTGAGATGGAAAATTGGCCCGAACTTCATTGCGTGCTGAATACCTAAGTGCGAACTTAAGTCTGAACTTAAATTTGATCTTAAGATCGAACCCAAGATCAAACCCAAGATCAAACTTAAGTTCAAACTGAATATCAATCTTAAGTTCGATCTCAAGTTGAGACTAATCTTAAAATTTGAACCTAATAGACCAGATGCGAGTTCGATCCACACAAGTGAATTTTTCTTCTACGAAAAACATTACCAAACCTCGAATTAATGTCTCCGAGAAATCTTACGACAAGGGTATCTTTTTTTTTCGTTGACAAAATTTGCGGTCTGCTGCACCAGCACAAGGGGGGGGGGGCGATGTATATAGCGATGTTGACGAATAAAAAAAGGGAAAAATCGAATGGATTAGAAATCGTGCGGGTGAATCCCATAGCGAAATTATTATTCGAGCGTCGTATTATTCTTCACGACGAATCTTTGGGGCTTTCTCATCGTGGAATTAATTACTAGCCCGGGGTACAATCATACCTGGCCGGATTAAAAATGAAATGGCTAGCTCGATCCGTTGAGCGAGAGCTTTGTAATTACTCCGGCCACACCGGGCATCTCTCTCTTATATATTATATATATATTATATATATATAATATAATATAATATATATATAATATAATATATATAATATATATATATATATTATATATATATATATAAGTATCTGGAGGCTACCGTTACTCTATTTACATCGCTTTTAATCGTTCCCGTTCCATTTATCGCGCTTTAAGAAAAACTTCGCTACGAAGTTTGAGCCCGAACTTGTTTTGCTACTTTTTTTTACTCACACAACATTAATTGGATCGCAGCAAAAAAGTGAAACTAAGTTTTCTCGTTGATAAAATCGTCGAATAGTCTTTTGACCCTTTATTGCCAAATGTGACGTAAATCGGCACATCAGTGAGAAGCTTTAAAACGCTGAATTTTCATGTTTAATTTATAATATTCCGAAAACAATCGACCGAAAGCAATCGTGAAGAAACTTTTCTCTTCCACACATTCGTCATAAAATTGTTTCCCGTGCAGGTGTGAAAATCGATAAATTAACGCTTCTCGAAAAATTTCGATCCGGATTTTGAGAACAGTTCGGACAGTTGAGAAAAATGATTACTCACTTTCATGAGCAGGAAAGAAGCTTCGGACTCGCTTAATTTTCTCTTAAAAAAACAGTAACAATACACTGCATGAAAATTTCCCTCGAACATTAATGAACGTTGTTGAAGGCTTCTTTACATAAACCGTTTCCGAAATTTCAAAGACCTGTGCGTTGCAATTTTGCAGCAATATATTTATTTATAATCAACAATTATAATTTTTAAAAACCTTGGGCAAAAAATGTCTAATTTCAACGTCTCTTAATTTAATGTTCCAAAAAAGGTACATTAATCTTCAATTAATGTATGCGACGCAATCCTTCAAGTAACTCCAAGGCCCGGTACATTAAATTCACAATTTACTTTTATTGTGCAATAATAATATTTTTGCTTCTCTTCTTTTAAACATCTTTCCAGAGGCATCGAAAGTCTGCACACGTAGATCGAAAGAGAGAGTTCTCGAGAGCCATCACATCTTTTTTCCACTCAAATATTTTATTTATATTTATATACACACACACACACATATATATATATATATATAAAGATTTCGCCGCCGTGTCAAGAATCGAGGAGGGGGGGACTTAGAATAACAAGGGTTTACGTTCACAAATAGGTGCGAGCGCGCGAGCCACATATATATATATATATATATGTATATATGTACGGACATTAAATGTAAGATAATTGCAGATCGTCTTTCGACCGCCCAGTTAGTCCGAGCCGTACCGAGAAGAGAAAGACATCCAATATAGAAGAGGGAAGAGGTAGCCGGTATACCGCTACTCGCGCTAAATTCCGTCCCACGTGTATATAGAACGAGTAACTTTAAAAGGCCATGGGCGAAATGAAAAATGCGCGACGCGCCGGAGAGAGCCTCCCCGAGAGAGTAGCGCCGCGATAGCGCCGAACGACGGGCCGGAGGCCGGCGCGCACCACCGGCAGCGAGCGAGCGGCGGTCGCACTCGAAGAATAGGAGAAAATTGTAAAACCAAACGCCGTCCCGCTCGTCGCAGCACGGCCGCGAAGTGAGCCGAATGAACGACCCATTAAATAAATTTGAAAGAGAGAACGACGATGAAATAAAAATGGAATAAAAAAATTAACTAAACGCCCGCGATCGCGGCGAGAAGCGTAAAACAGTAAAACGTCAAAATGCATCTTCGGGCGAATGGACCCGATTTTTAGTTTTAATAATTTTTCTAAAAACAAAAAGATTCTATTTCTTCGGGTTCGCGGATAAAAAATTAACTAAACGCCCGCGGTCGCGGCGAGAAACGTGAAATAGTAAAACGTCAAAACGCATTTTCGGGTGAAGGGATCCGATTTTTTATTTTAATAATTTTTCTAAAAACAAAAAAATTCTATTTCTTTGGGTTCGCAGATAAAAAATTAACTAAACGCCCGCGATCGCGGCGAGAAGCCTGAAACAGTAAAACGTCAAAATGCATTTTCGGGCGAATGGACCCGATTTTTAATTTTAATAATTTTTCTAAAAACAAAAAAATTCTATTTCTTCGGGTTCGCAGATAAAAAATTGACTAAACGCCCGCGATCGCGCCGAGAAGCGTGAAACAGTAAAACGTCAAAATGCATTGTCGGGCGAATGGACCCGATTTTTAATTTTAATAATTTTTCTAAAAACAATAAAATACTATTTCTTTGGGTTCACAGATTACTATACGAAAAAAAATATATAGCTATATCAAACGATTGTTCTCCGGATGGATGTTTCCTCTTACCTTTTATCAGTAAACAGCATCGATTCACAGTGACATTAATCCAGGGAATAAAGTCACATCAAAGGCCGTAAAATTCGCGCGTGTAAAAAATATTCAAACTTTCGCTTTTCAACGAGAGAGTCGTACGAATTCTTTTTTTGATAAAAATAAGCGACCTTAAAAAAAATATTGCGAAGAAACGAAAAACTTAATTCGGTCGTGAAGTTTTGGGATCGCTGGTAAGACACAAGTATCCGATACGAGACGCGCAGTCGAACCGTAACGAGAACGTTGTCGTGGAGAGAGCGGTACGCGAGAGAGAACTCGGAAGACGCGGAAGAGTAAGATATATATATATATATATGTATACTGACGTAGAGACGAAAAAAAAAGAAAAAAATAGTAGAAACACGCCGAAGTAGTTGGGTGAACGAGTGTTTTCGTCTCGCGGTCGGCGCACGGTACCGGCAACGAAAGGTAACTGAGTCTCCCGGGCCCCGTGCCGGTCCCTTATATCATCTGATACGCGAACGGATGATGCCCCTCCACGGGTCACACACACGCGGAAGAGGCACTTATCGCCATCTCGCTCGGTCTTTCGTCCCGTCACGGGCACTTGCGAGGAGACGATGCAATTGATGGAAGGGTTAAAAAAAATTGTATGATTTTTTTTTAATATCGAATTCATATAGCCAATGAGTTTGAGCTCAATTATGAAAGGAAAGAGGTTTCTAAGAGTTTCGAAGATCGACAATTTTTTTTTCATTTTAAATAATGTAATTGCAATATATTAATTGTACTATAAATAATATATATTAATTATATTGTTTATTAATATATTGTTATTAGTAACATGTGGCGATAGTTTCCTCTCTCGTCTGGCGCACGTGAGACTCGCGTGGAGACGATGCAATTGATGGAAGGGTTAAAAAAAATGGTACGATTTTTTTTTAATATCGAATTTATATAGCCAATGAGTTTGAGCTCAATTATGAAAGTCAAGAGGTTTCTAAGAGTTTCGAAGATCGACAATTTTTTTTTTCATGTTAAATAATGTAATTGCAATATATTAATTATATTATTTAGTAATATATTGGATGTAATATTAGCAACATGTGACGATAGTTTCCTCTCTCGTCTGGCGCACGTGAGATTCGCGAGGAGACGACGCAATTGATGGAAGGGTTAAAAAAAATGTTACGTTTTTTTTTTTGTCGATTTCATATAACCAATGAGTTTGAGATGTAGCTCAATTGTAAAAGGAAACAGGTTTCTAAGAGTTTTGAAGATTGGCCATTTTTTCATGATAAATAATGTAATATGCTATATATTAATTGTACTATAAATAATATATATTAATTATATTGTTTAGTAATATATCGGATGTAATATCAGCAACACGTGACGATAGTTTCCTCTCTCGTCTGGCGCACGTGAGACTCGCGAGGAGACGATGCAATTGATGGAAGGGTTAAAAAAAATGTTACGTTTTTTTTTTGTCGAATTCATATATCCAATGAGTTTGAGATGTAGCTCAATTATAAAAGGAAAGAGGTTTCTAAGAGTTTAGAAGGTCGGCATTTTATCATATTGAATAATATAATAGGCAATATATTCATTGCATCATAAATATTTTATATTCTATTAGTTATATGTGACAATAGTATGTAATGGAAAGGCCCAAGCATTAACCCATGAAAAAAATGAATGTGAGCGATCATTAATAAGCGATGTATCTGCAAAGATATCATCTGACAGGTGGCAATTTTTCAAAAAGCCACACATACGTTAGGTTTTTTTTCATTTAATAATGTCTATAATAATAGTAAATCATATAACCGACACCGGTGGAGGCGCGGTTGGCGCACGGCTCCGGTGGTCTCCCAAGTCAAGCAAGATCGTTCGCGGTCAGTGCTTGGATCGGTGACCGCTTAGCCGTGCTAAGCGGCGCATCGACTGTTCAGCGGAAAGCGCTTTTTTCTGAAACTTTGGTGTTTCTGCACTTTACTCAAAGTCCAAAAATACCGGAGGATCAGTAGAATATGGCCGTCTGACCGGCACGGATTTTCCGTAGTTTTTCCGTTTCCCCGGCAAATGCGGTACAGTGTAGTTAAGTCTGCTACGGACGCACTGAAAGTTAGGTAGCTTAGCTCAGATCGTTGAAAATTGCGTTTTTTCACAGCATGAAGATTGAAGAAACGCGATTTTCAATTATTACAAAAAATTCTGATTAAATTCATACGTATTTAGAAAAATAAAAGAATTATTTTTAGGAAGGAAAATAATTAAGTTACGTATGGATTTTTTCAGATTTGTAAATTTTCTTTGATTTATGTATTTTTTTTCTATATAAAAAAAAAATTCCAAACAAATTTAAAAATCTGAAAAAATTCATACGTATTCAGAAAAATGAACGAATAATTTTCGTAATAAAAAAAATAGGTTGCCGGGTAATTTGTGAAACAATTAATGTTTGTTTAACTTGTTAATAACAATTTGGTCTTTTTATTATGGAAAATTAATCTTTTTAGTACATTTAATATGCATGCATTTTTTCAGATTTTTATATAATCGAGAAGTATTTGCAATTTTATCTCATTTTTCCCGAACTTATGTGAAACGAACACCAAGAGACAGAACTACCTTAAGAAGTCAATTTCGAACTGTGACTTGAGCTGTGAAATACATAGAGCATATTTCCGCACACTTAGGGTAAAAGTGGTGAATATGGCCCACCTCGAATAACACGGAAATCAATGATATATGGACCGGGCCATATTCCCCACTTTTACCCTATATTACAGACATTTTTGCGGCTACACTGAGAAAAAAAATTGGTTGGATTAACCAAAAGTCCCGGTGACATACGTTCAAAGCTGTTATTTGTTTGCTACAAATAAACCATTGTTTTGTTAGACGATTATTTGCTTCAAATTAATCAAAATTTGTCGATTGAAATAAACATTTTTTTTATTCACTTTATTTTGTGTCGCATCAACTACTAGGTCATTAGCGACAGTATATATAACAAAAAAAAATTGAAAAAAAGATAAAACGTAAGTCCTATAAACATTTTTGTTATACCAACCGAATACACTTTTGAACCCATGTCATCGCGCATTTGCTGAATTCAACCATTTATTTTCCTCAGTGTATACGAATCTCCACATGCAACGCGTAACAGCGATCGGAAGGGGAATTTTGCGTACGGACAGGGACGGTGCGCAGGTACTTGTGCACACTGAAAAAAAATTCGCTTGCGGGCTGCCGAAGAAAAAAATGTTTGTTTCAATTCTACTTTCAATTCTTACAATTCCATATGATACTGAAACAAACACAGCAAGACTGTCAAGGTGACATGTTATCGTTTCAATCCGGTATGAAATTGTACGAATCCAGAGTAGAATTGAAACAACGTTTTTACTTCATTGGCAGCCTGCAAGCAAATTTTACTTCATTCAATGATTTTTTTTTCTGTGCAGGTAGTTGGGTCTCCAACTTACGCGGTCGTTCCCAATTGGGTGGGCTTCCAAGGATCGAAGAAACGCGACCGTGTTCTGTAATAATCTTTTTTTTTTTGCCCGACTTTCATCTGGTGTGGTTTATGCATTTTCTCGAAAGATTCTCTACGAATTCACCATCTGGATGTTCGATAGTAGTGGAGACCGGGGCCAAAAGTAACAAAAATCCTTTTTAATTTTTTTAACAACAAACCCGATAGTCTATCGCTTCGGAATCCAATGGTGTACCATTAACCTACTCTTAGGTATTTAGTAAAAAAAATTCAAACAGAAATATGTACGGAATTGCGAACACCGCCCCATTAATCACAGACCAAATTGGGTAAGAATTTGGGCCACGGTGGAGTCAATTGTGACGGGTAGTGGGGTTGTTTCTAACATCCTCCTGCATCAACGAAATCCTTCGCTGATCACTATTAACGAATAGAACGGGGGTGCATTTTCACAGAAAATTTTTTATTGAAATTTGAAATTTTTTAAGAATAATTTGCCAGCTAAGCAGTTTTAGCCGGCTAAGCCATTTTAGCCGGCCCAACTATACAGCCCTACTGTAAATGTTATAGTCTACAATTGGTTGGTTATAAATTATAAGTGTATAAATTATCGCTGATTGCTTAGAATGTAAGAATAAA
>JAPYZD010005006.1:5000-10476 GCA_030522725.1 Ichneumoninae sp. B BG-2022a | reverse complement strand
CGTTGATTTTTTATTTTTTTTTTATAGAACAAAAATCAACGATTACTTAAAAATCTGAAAAAATTCATACGTGTTCAGAAAAATAAACGAATCATTTTCGTAAAAATAAAAGTTTTGTTGCAGGGTAATTTGTTAACCAATTACTTTTTTGATGAATTTGTTAATAATATTTTGCAATTATTATTATGCAAAATTAATCTTCTCAGTACCTTTAGTATACATGATTTTTTTCAGATTTCTACACCATCAAGAATTACTTGCAATTTTCTCTTATTATTGTCGAACTTATGCGAAGTCAGCGCGCAGCGAGACTCCCTCCTTAAATTTCCGTTGGACGCCACAGTCTCTGGGCTGGCTATACTTGAATCCATGTTTTTTCTAAGCTTCGATCGCTTCGGTGATTAATTTCACCTCTCCACTATTGGTTCGACATTGTTAAACAATGGGGCATCGAAATTGATAAAATGGTTTAAATAATTTTAGATGCACACATGTTTACGTGAAGACCGTGCAAGTTTATTTTCTGTAAACTGTAATAATAATAATAACGAAATTTTACACCCGCGGCCTCGAACACTTTACTGAAACGACATTTCGCGTTATGCACCGAGGTATAACAATCATCGGTCCTTTCTGTTATTTTAACGCGTGTTTGTTGAAATTGGACGCTAATTAAACACTTTACGGAGTAACTTTGATAGGACTGGAAAAACCGTTAAGACCATATGAAACACCCCCTCCCCGTCCATGCCGGGCTCAGTCGGTATCAAAAACTGTAATCAACTTTTCTCACTGGATCTCTCATATACGGTCAAACGAAAAGTCTCCATGGGAAGCCGAAATTATGTCCGCTTCCGATGAGACTGTTCTTTTGACCGTATATGCCAGAATCCATGAGAAAAGTTGATTACACCCTGATAGACAAGCGGCACGAAAAGTAGCAGTTGGCGCAATAATTGCGACATGTGCCGCACCTGTAGCAAATATTGCGCCATTATTGCGACTTTTCATGGCGCTTGTCTATCTGGGGAAGTTTTTATTACCGACCGCGGTATTGCACATGCTCTTAAGGAGCGTTTATGTTTACACCCAATGACCTTTACTCGCATCTCGATAACTGATTTGTTATGATTCTTATGAATGAACTGACGCAGGATACATCAGGGCACAGAAGATATCTGCACGAGACTGAATTTCATCAAGTTATAAAGGCTGCGTTTCGCATCGCACAATCTTCGCTCGGGGAAGTTCACTTAGAGAATAAAATTGTGCAAGTGAACACTCTTTTCCTTTCTCTAAAGCTGTGCATTGATAGAGACTTGAAAAAGATGAAATTTGAAGTCACGCAGATATTTTCAGGGTCATGATACATCAAGGATATCACAGGATACATCAACACAAAGGGTTGAAATTTTTTGACGCAGAAATTGGTTTAAGTAGCGTAAACGAGGAATGTTGAGTTTACGACACATCTGTCCGACTCGCGCACTGCACGTTGACTCCCGACCAACGGTTTGTCAAATCCCTCCCCGCCCGACCCGCGATTTCAGCAACTAATTTTAAGGAGTTCAAACGAAGTTGTTCATTATCGATTTATCATTAACGATCACTAATTGGTAAAATAACGTTTATTAATTTTTATCGTAGAGTAAATTCCATCACTTGTCCTCGTATAAACGATTAGGAGCCTATCGAGTAAACCGGAAGTTCGATTTGTTATGCAGGAATAAACGAACGAGCGTTCCGTATATTTGATAACAACTAAATTCGAATCAGAATTTAAATTGACATCGAAATGCAATGGGATTATAAATAACAGAGAACGTCATTCCTTTTTTTCCACCCTTTATTTTACAGACTCCTCGCTACTTCCTCCTTTCCACTCTTCGGCGATAACAACGTTCATTAATTTCTAAAGTCTTTTTGAGTTTGTCTTCTCTCATCGGCGTAGCGGTGAGCTCTCCGGTGCGTCCTCCAAAATAGTTCACTCTTCTTCCTTCTCTTACACGTCAGCTTTTGTTATTTTTTTTATTTTTTATTTCTTTAAATTTTTTTTTATAGTCTAACTAAAAAGCTTAACGCTGAAGCAAATTCGCCCCTCGCGACAACAAATTTCTCACGATATGCATTGTCCTTAGCTGTGTGTTTTTTTTTTCTTTTCTTAAGACTACAAACTCGATTGATCAATCGATCGCAATCGATTCACGAGGACAACACTAAATTTTGCTTTTTTTTTTTGGCTTTTACGTACAACCAATTACACCAATGTTGAGTGATTTGTTTTTTTTTCTTCTTTTTCTGTATAAAAGCAACGTCGAACGAGTCATGTGCGTTAAACTTCGTTAAGTTTTTTTTTAATCTTTTACCCCATCCTGCGCAGAGTCTCATCCATTTGGTTTATTTTGGCATACAAAATAATTTTATTTACAGTCTGATGATAATCAATCAATGATAATAATTAATTAGTCAATTAATTATTCAATAATAATAGTTCAATAATTAATAATCATGGTTTATCGATAATTTCAATTATACTAAGTGGCGATAGTATAATCGGTTAGTCGCTATGTTATAGTGTAATTATTGTTTAAGAAAGGGGCATGGTGTGAGACGCGAAAAATGTGTTGTTTTCTTTACGTGACGGATGACTATTTACAGAACGGAAACGGGGGAGGGGGGGGGGGGGCAGAAGATGGATGAATAAATATTTCTCTCACAAGAGAAACATAAACAAGTGTTATGTGGTATCGATGAAAAACCGAGGGAATTCGGGGGGAATTAAATTCGCACTTATACGTTACGGCGCGAAATCTATTTTTTTCACCTGAGTAAGAATATTCTCGTTAATATAATCGTTCAACTTTGTTTCTTTAATTGCAACCGAAATTATCGCGTTACTTGTGTTTTTTTCATTTTTTTATTTATTTATTTTTTTTACCTTTTCGCGTTAATTTTATCTAAACGGAGAAGAGGTGTAGATTACGTAAGGCGCCAGCTTGCGTCTCTCTATCTAACATCCTTTCTTCTTCTAATCTTATATATCTCGTTATCAAACGAGCCGAGAATTGATTTTTTTTTTCGTTTCAATAATTCATTAATCTATTATAATTATACTGATCGATAACAAAAGAGAAAACATAACTAAACAGAAAAAAGACGATCGTCATGTAAAACTGGCACGGGTTTCACCTTAATCTTCAACCGTGTGGCTACTTTTTTCCGTTACAATTTGCTTTTACGTTATACACGAGAGAGTTACGAGATTATCTCGAGAGGACAAAATGACGGAACGAAAGACAAAATGGCCGCGGAAAATATTTGCAGATTATTTGTCGAAACGCGATAAATGCATTGCGTTTTTTTTATAATCGCTCTCCTTCTCTATGTCTCGACTTCTCGATTGGACGATTTATAAATTTTTACTAAACTTTAATCTTTTTTTCTTTTTTTTTCTTACGTCGCTCTCGATTACGTACTACGTTGCGTGAGAGTGCTGTTGCTGCTGCTGCAGGGTCTGCTGCTGTTGCAATAGAAGCTGCTGCTGCTGTGCTTGTGTCAGTTTGCTGGAACTCTTGTGATGACTCGACGACGAGTGCTTTTCCTGAAACAGAAGAATTCAATGCTGGATTCGTGTCCACGAACGCTCTTCTTTCCTCGCCGACTTTCCGCTATGTACATATTAAAACGATAATCGACACTGTGAACAATTTAATACAAAGGCTGACAGGTATTTTTCGGCGGTGTCAGCTTCAGATTTACAAACGGCGACACCGAAACCTGCTTGTCGTTGCCATTTTCTTTATTTAAGTCTCAGATCTTCCGTCGACCTTGAATTGACCCACTCGTCCGCGCCATTTTGGTTCCTTTGTAAAATATACCTGCCAGCCTTCGGAAAGAAAAGAAAAAAACCCTTGATCCAAGCCAAATGCATGCATAATCGTGCGAGAAATAAAGCATTCCTATACTTTTCCCTAATTAAAAGCAGTGAAACGGAAAAAATTTAAATGACCTTCACCAAGCGATCAAATGAAACGGCGTACATTAACAATGGATGGCGATGTATGGATATCCCCCTAGCAGACATTGTGTCGTAAACCAAAGATAGCGGTTAGTAGCAAATGTTTTTTTTTAAAATGCATCATCGACGTGCATCCCACGATTACAGCTAGTAAATATAAGATTAAATATAATTATAATCTACCGTAAATATAAATGGATGAGTTAAAGAGACAAAATAATTACTAAGGTATTTTTCGTTTCCACAGAACGTTTATTTGCTTTTTTATCTTACGAATTTTTTTTTTTGTTTTTGTTCTTTTCTTCCTCGATGATCGTAGAATTCGTACTTTTGCACATTGTCAAGTATACAATGAAAGTGTCTTCTCTATGTTTTTGTTCCTTTCTTTTGTTTTTTAATGCGTATGGTTTAATCGCGTTACATATCAAAGGTTTTGCTTTCGCTCGTTCAATTTGTCTCACTTTTACCATCGCGGCGACCCCAATCTTCTCCCCTAATTAAATTCGCAGTACAAAAGCTACCACCCTGTTTCACCTCTCACTTTTGAGACACCTTAGCAATTATTTTGTCTTTCCAAACACTGCCCGCGAATATATGGATATATATTTCTTTACGTTTCAACTTCGTTATATGAATTTATATCTATTCGTCATATACGATACTCTTGTCTTTTGTTCCCAACGGTCTTAGCATTTTTTTCGTCACGCACACGCACACTCACTCACACACACAAACGCACGCGCGCTTATTAGTATTACACTTGAACAAATAATTATCTGTAATTCACAATTACGTCACTTACGCGATGCCGTTTAAACTCAGAAAGATTTCATCGAAAATTTCCTTGAGCAATATATTGTTCGATAATCGTCACTTGGATTATATATTTCATGTCAAAAGTACGCGAAGCCCTCGTCGATACGACAAAAAAAAAATTAACAAAAATTTCTTACAAACAGAAGTTAAACTTCCATTTATAAATGTTCGAAGTAAAGAAGAGACAATCACGCGCGGAGGGCAAGATCGATTGTCGTTAATAATGATATCGATTGAAGAAAAAAAAACGATGCCATAAAGAGCAATAACAATATTCACGACGGTGAAATACCACGACGATGATAACGAGCATAACAAGTGATAGGTACGAAAAATTTCAATATATGTATATACACAATATCCATTATATAGTATATACGAAGCGATAGACATCGAACATCCCCCCCCCGCCCACACTCTCACTCTCACTCGTTACATTGAATATAAAAATTAATATTTAAAAGACTCCCAAGTCTCTGTGTGTATGTTTCGTAGTTTTACATGATAAGATCGTTATAATGGCAATCGGAGTAACATTACAAATTATATTGCGTTCTAAACACAACTCTAAATAGAGATTTTTTATTTTAGTTATTGAATTATCTACTCTTTTTGTTTATTTTTTATACCCCTCTCGAGTCA
>JAPYZD010005005.1:0-10476 GCA_030522725.1 Ichneumoninae sp. B BG-2022a | reverse complement strand
CCCCCCCCCCCCCCCCCCCAGGCTACACCCGTTCCATCGGTGCAACGCCGGAAATGTGTTGTGAAATATTTAGTCGGGTATCTCGTTCTCACTCACCCCCTCGATTCGTGGGCACCCCCGTTCGATCCTTGCTCTTTCTCTCTCCCCGGCTTCCTCCCACTTTTTCGAAACCCGCTGCTTCGAGCCCGACGTTCTCCATCCCGAGCTACCGCTTCGTACATCCGTCGACTGCATTATTAAATGTACACCCGTAGCCTCTCGATATCCTGATTTTATGGGAAATCCGTGAATGAAATAACTCACCTCCGCGCCCTTCGCCTCGAGCCCGAGATCCATCTCTCGGCTTCAGACGATTCGCTTCCCCGCCCTCTCCGCCGACCGGAAATCCGGATTTCATGTAAATTAATCAGATCACATCGAAGAAAGCCACACCGAGCCTCGAGACAAAGCCATCTCTGCAAAAAATGTTTTTTTTTCCCCGATTCGATATTCGTAAAAAAAGATAATAATAATGAAAGTAAGTCTATTTATCTGGCTCCGACAACGAGCTTAGCGACGAGAACGGCTCGAAATTTGTCGAGAGGTTAAGCAAGGTACGAGGTTAACGTAATTTGTTTTCCTCGGGTTTTACAACTCCTCCTACTTTAAAACACTCGAGCATTATAGAATCACAAGCGCGGTGTTCGACGGAGGAACATTATTTTTCAGCTCGAACGCCCTTTCACGAGGCTCTCCTCACTCGGCGAGCGTGTGCTGGATCGGCGGTGGCTGTAGCAACCGTAAATAATTCTCGAACCGGGGCGAATTCGCTCTCGCGATACGCGCGTTACTCGGACGTGTAACGCGGTGCGACCATGCAATGCCCTCCCGTACCCTCGCTCTCGTCTCACTTCCTCGTTACTTTATTTATGCCGCTATCGGTGAGGAGCCGGTGGAAATACCAATCGTTAAAATCACTAGTCGTAATCCTGACTGCATGAGTTGTAGGTACGGCCGTTTTGCCCGCTTCAAGAGTTAAGTATGATTCTCGACCGACTGACCGAGCTGTGCCACAAAAATCGTGTTTCGTTTATTTTTATATTTTTATTGTTAAAAAAAATCGTGTCCAAAATCCCATATGGTCGATTGTTGGTGACAGTATTCCGATCGTGCACAAAAATTCCCAGTTCAGGATATAACGAATTGTAGGACCATTTCCATTTCTTACAATATTATTTTTTTTGTACGTTTTAATTATGAAAAAATGGAACACTGGCTATTATTTTTTATATTCGGTCATGTCGATTTTTTTTGGGTCACCATGATATCGTTACAAATAAACAGGTGCGACGGATTTTCGATACGATATTTCGTACTGATTAAAGAAAATGAATCACGTTTTTTTCCCTAGAATCGCTTTTGATCAAGCAAGCTGCCTAATGCAGAATATATTGTTTTTAAAAAAGCATTTTTCGTAGCACCGCGGGAGAGTTGAGCGCAAATATTGATCAATGTGTATTATGCAAAGAGCTATTAATCGGCAGTGCTGTAAAGGCGCCAATTACGGTATCGTTTATCTGGTACAGAAAATATGCGTTCGAACGAGTGGTGCCTGCGATTTGTCGAGGGGTGACCTGCTCAACCGTTAGTCTCCGTGAGTGATTGATCACGTCCTTATCGAGCTATCCGTAACAATTTTTTAATTAACCCTCTCCGCGGACCCTTCACCCGGGCCCTGTACCGATAATACTCCGTCGGGAGCGGTTCTGCATATCGCTCGTAGGAATAAAAAAAATGTATTGCCACAGCGTGCGTGCTCCTTGAGTTCCCACTCTTTCCTCCTTTCGCCTCACTAAAGCTATCCATATCTTTAACAACGTCTATCAAATGGCGCGCAACTATTGCTTTCACCCTGTTGACGCGACGGTGTGTTGTGCGCTGCTATGGTAATCACTCTCATTTTTGACCTCATTTTTCAAAAACTCTGCTTTAATCGCTATATTTATACCGCCGCTGTGCCGTCCCACTTGCCGTTTATTTGTCCCTCGAGGGGACTAATATCGCTTTTATTTGTATCGAGATGTAAAAAATAATTAAACAAAAATAAAAATGTAAACGGACTTGCTCTAATAACTATTCCTCTTTTATAATATTCTGGTTCTACTCTGTGACGAAATTTCAGTTTTCGACAGGAAATGACGTATGCCCGGTATGCCAGAACTTCCGCCCGAAGAATGAGATCTTCAAATCGAAGGTGACATATTTTCGGTAACTCTCCGGCAATCTAAATCTCCGGTGTACAAATTCCATAATCTATAGCAAAGGCGCAAAGCGCTCGAGCCCAGCCAGTTAATGCTGTTAACGCAACAACCTGCTAGTTATTTACTAATTGGCCGTCCTTCAGTTTTCATGGAAGATCCCCGAGAACGGCGGGTTTGATTCGCGTGTGGCCGACATCAAAGATTTAATCCATCGGGGTATATAAACGCGAGAGGGGTAGCAACGGCGTACTATTCCATGGGGCCAGCTTTACACTGACAATATACAATCCACCCCAAATTTCGCCCGGTCCCTTGCCGTCTATGTTCCACGTCGCGTCGGCCACCCTCCGGCAACCAACCCTTGTTCCCTTTACCCGCTGCTCGGCTCTGTCCGCTCTTCCTTACATAGCCCTCCGACCTTACCCAGCAAGATTGCCTTTAATTATTAAACAGGTTAAATACTACAGGACCCTCGCTTACGCCTCGTCTCGGCAGCCACGAAGCCCAGGAAACTCTCGATTTTTCTAACCATCCTCCGCCATCATTTACATTTATTACCCCACTGAAATTTATATATTTTCATCGAAACTCGTAGTTAATAGTACGAAATTTATGCGGTAATGAGCCCCATCACTCTGACATATTTAAAATGCCAGGAGTATCGATTTCACGGATTCCCGATACGTCAATCAATCGATTGGAACGTAAAATACATCCTCCGCGTAACCCACTCATCCATTAAATTTTCATCCGACGATGCGTCTCTCCGCCCCGTCGCCGATAAAAAAAAAATACAAAACAAAAAAGAAACAACAATATGCCCCTCGAATAAAAAATAAAAAGTTTCTTCTCCGTTATGTAAAACACGTTGTGGGTACGGAACCACCGCCCAGTAGTGGTGCGCGTCCGTGTGTTCCTGAAGTGCGAGCAGTTAACGCGCGTCGAGCCGGACGGAGGTACACGTTGTTCGTTCGTTGTTCCTTTTTTTCTCCTTTTTTTGGCCTCGTTCTCTTTGCAACGCCGGCGTGTCGCTTCGGCGAGAAAAGAAGTACTTTTTACGGGGTCGTTTTGCGACGAGCCACGCGGCGATGGAGGACGGTTGGGAGAAGAGCGGAGGCTGTGGGGCTCCGCTTGTCCGGCGACCAGGAGGAGAGCCGGCAAGTGATAGCGGCAGCAACAGCACCGCCGGCGCGCGAGGGGTGGCGAACGCGCGTTACGACCTCGTACGGGCTTATCCCTTGTATCCCTTGCTTCCCTCGCTTCCACCCTGTCGTACCTGTGCACCCTTCCCACGGCGGTACGTCCGCCGAGAGAGAGAGAACCGCCCGGCTAAACAGTCATAAACAGGCGGCGAACCAAGATAACACACGTGGTGGTACACGAAGCTCCCGCGCGCCGTCCCTCCGCTCGCGCTTTGCTTCTGACCGTTCGAGCGTTTATAATTATATTAATTATTAAAAGCGAAGCGGCAAAAGCTCTCCTTTACCCGCAGCGTATCTCTGTCACTTGTTTCTTCTCGTTGCCTTCGGAGAGTGCAGCCCCACCCCGCCGACCGACAAAGCGCTGCGACGCCGCTGCCACTCCTGCTCGTGAATACACCGCCGTAGAGCACACATCGGAGCGCTGTCATTGGCAACGTACACCGGCTAGCTCGCCCGCGTACGTTATAGATTTTTCTTCCTCTTCGCGTCTTCCCTCCTCCCGTCGTCAGTGGAACGGACTATCCGCATGGCAAAGCTCAACTGCTTGGTACGACGTCCGCCGGGCATTCCGCACCAGCGTAAAACGCGCCGAGCGAGTCAGCTTTAATGTCGGGAATCCTTGTGTGTGTTCACAGGGAGCTACGGAACATATCCGATAGACCCTTTTCGCCCCGCTCCCATTTTTCGAACCCTATCCCCCCCCCCTTCCCGATCATTTTCCCGCTATCGCCGCATCCGAGCACGAACATCGAACCCGCCTCGTCGTTCACCATTGCGCACGGTGCAACTTCGCTGTGAGGGACATCGATAGTCATCTCGCTCGGACAGGGGACTGGTGTACAGAGTGCACTTAGTTATTGCCACATGTGTGGATATGAAAAATATATATATATTATTTATAATGATAATGATACAGTGGTAATGTGGATAGGAATGGACATCGTGGAGTTTCGCAGTTGTTAGTGGGGGGTGAGGATGTTGAGGGTGGACGAGGGGTATGCACGGTGGGAGTTGGTTTAGTCAGGCGAGCGTGGTCTATTGCGAGAGGAAGCGGGAAATGTGCCGGCAATTTCACGGCAGAGGGAAGCTAGCTGCCACCGCACACCACCAAACCACCATCAACACTAATACACTGGGAGCGAAGCGGAGGGTAGTGCGCCCCGGGTACGGCAGTTTCTGCTTGGCCCTGCACGACACCAACACCGCGGCGAGAGGAGTCACGGTGCCTCACTCTCTCCCTCCATCCTGTCCTCGTATCAACGTGCACGGCGCCCGGGCCACCGGAATTCGGCGTTCCTGGACTGGGGCCTAATTGCTATGGGCCATGCACACGGGGAATTAATAATTAAAATAAAATATCGCGGCGAAACTACCCGGCATCCCTCGCTCTGACTTCCCGCACTTTTTTTTTCATCTTTTTTTTTGCTCCCTTATTTCCTCTTTCTCTTCTCGCATTTTAATCTCTTTTATCTTTTTCTCTGGCTCCTGCGGCTCTCTCTCTATCCGCGGCGCGTGCTCTACGGTCGGCAGGCCGAGGACGAGCGCAGGGGTGCGGCTTCGTGCTACTTTGCTCCACACACACACACATACAACGACTCTGGTTTTCGAGCTCCGCAGGCAGTAATATACATAATTAAACATACGTGACTTATCTCCTGAAAAATGTTGTGTTTAACATCCCCTTTCCATTCCCTCCCCGTCCACCCTTCGCCGAGGGGGACGCTCCCAGGCCTCCCCGTCGACGCCCTGAACCATCGCTGCTCGACTATCCACCCTTCCGCTTCCCCCCTCCTGACTCCCGCGTGACATAGTGCGCGTGGTTCTCTGCAGATACCGTAGTGTCGCGTGTTCGCGGTTTTCCAAATTATTGTTTTTTTTTTTACTTTTTTTTTGTCCGCTCTCTTTCTCCGTCCTCTCTCGCTATCCAAGCCCGCGAGCGTATTCCCATTCGGCTGGCACGTATGCCTCTCCGCTCCACCAGCGGCTGTATAACAAACCAGCCCCTATCCCGGCGACCGCACGGCCGGAAAAAAAGGCTTTTCGGCACAAGCCTCGCACGCCTGTGTCCTGCCTTTCTCGCTCTGCAATTTTATTTTCCTCCTCAACGCGCTTTTTTTTCCTTTTTTTTTTGTATCTTTTACCGAGTGTGTGCCACCTTGGTATTTTTTTATTTATATATATTTGTATTTAATTCGTTTATTTTCATCCGCCAGCTCGCGAGTACCGTCAGAAACGTGGGATAGGCCGTGCCTCTTCAAAAAGCGTTTGGCCCGAGGGTTGCACAAAAATTCCTGCGGACTCGTGCGTATTGTGCGTGCCTGACTGCATGCAGGCCGGACGGGCGGGAAAAGAGGTGGCCGTACGAATCCGCGATACGACCGCATTTCCTCGTTCTCTCATCCTCCCGAATTTGCTTCACTCTCGTTCAATCTCCCGCGGTGTACGTGGCGTGCCGCGGGACGCTCTCGTCTCGGCCTCACTTTTCCAAAATAATTAAAGTTTCACACTCACGCCGTACCGCGTAGGATACCCTGGCCGGCTACCCTGCGCGCACCCTCCGACGAAGGATCGCACGAAGTATGAGCAGCGCACAAAGCGCGAGGGGCGCGCGCGGTACTCACAACCTCCCTTTTCTCTCCCTCCCTCGCCCACTTCTCTCTATCTCATTTTCACTCCGGAATCGCACGCGCGTGTTCATTATTTATACTCTCATGTAGCTTGTTTGCATATACATGTGTTCCAGGCGCGAGGGAGTGTACGTAAAATTCTCTCTCACACAGGGCAAAAATGACACACGTATTTATACCGTGGCGCGGTATAAATATATACTCGTATTGCATGTCCCGGTGAACTGGAAAGTCCGAGAGTCATTCGACGCCCCGTGCCATTTCTCTCAACGCGCGACGAACGAGAAACGTTTTTTTTCTTTTTTCATTTTTTTATTATGTATTTTTTTATTATGTTTTTTTTCCTCCACCGCACCGTGCACCGCCAGCACGGGCCCACCGTTGCCTCCGCAGTCGAGACCGACCGACTGTTTTAACAATGCAACGCGGGGAGGTTCGGCTATCTCGGCCAGTATATTTCAGCGCGATACGAGCCCGTGACAAATAGCTACCGATGTTATGAATATGAAACGTACAACCCTCACCTCCGTGCGCCCGCGACCGCTACAGCGCCCGAGCTTGGCCCTCTCCTCGGACTCGCACCCTCTTCGCTCCACCGCGATCTCGCGACGCAACCCCGCTCCACCCCCTTCGCTTTCCGGCGACACTGCCGATCGGCCCGGTCAGCAGCCTCGTCGACGGTTTCCACTCGTTACTTCCGCACCTTCTCTTTACTCCACGTGGAGAACCCCCGGGTCGAACGTCTGTCCGACACGCGGCGCTACGTTTAAATAAATTTTGTTCTCCAGCGGGAAGAAAAAAAAGGCGCTAGTCGCGACTCACTCTCTCTCTCCTCACTTTCCACCACCCGGCAGCACTCGCAGCTTTCTTTTTTTATTTCTACCCCGCCCTTTAAATAGTAACCGTCCCGGCAGTAAAGTTTGCACACTCTCGCGAGGCTGCCCCGGTGCAATAAAAAAGTTTCAAACAGCCTCCCCTCACCCCCTCACCATCCGCGCACCCCCGGTGTGGATAATTCAAGCATTTTAAGAATTTTCACAGCTACCGCTATCTTTTTCATATTTCCACGGTGGTCCCTTCGCCAGCCGTGATCGACTTTGCATTTTTTTTCTGTCTTTGAGAAGTTTGAGTAACCTCAGCCTCGATCTTTTCCTCTTTCACCCCTTTTTTTAAATACTTATGCACCGGGAGTTCCTGAGATTTCTCTCTGGGCCACTCTTGGGAAAGCGATCCCACGCGAAAGAATGGACCAACTGCGAGGAAACTCAAAAGGGGCATTTTTTCAGATGAATGTTCGCATCAAACAGTTTTTCCCGTCTTTTTTTGTATTTACTGCAAGCTCACTTACACCATCGCACAGCTTCGATGGAGCTCAAGCATCCTAAGAATCTTCTGAACCACCGTTCCTTTTCATGTTTCCGTCCGCGGCCCTTTTGCGAGCAGGTGATTGACTTTGGATATTTTTTCTCCTTGAGAAGTTTGAATAGCCTTTCTGTCTTTCACCCCCTTTTTATGCTTGCACATTCCAGGAGTTACCGAGATTTCTTTTCCGGGACACTTTCGCTGCAATCTTCCACGGGAAAGAATAAACGGACTGTGACGAACCTCGAGGACATTTTTTTCAAATGAATATTCACATCGACTAGTTTTTTTTGTCTTATTCTCCTCTCGAGTTTACCGTGAGCTCATTCACTTATTTATATGTTTACATAAGTCGTCCACGCTCGATACGAAGTGCCCGAGTCGGCTGGAATTTCACTCGAGAAACGGCAGAGAGAGGGCAACCCGCAACATCTTTATGCGTTGTGTGCAAGAGGATTATCCCTTGACGAATGAACGAGCAGAGACTCTGTGCAGCTTTCACGGTACTCTACACGCTCGAGACTATCTACCAACCTGTCTCGCGTCGTGTTTGCGCTGCAGTAGCTCCCGAAAGAGGTATCTCGCACGTTCGTAAAACCCTTTGCTCTGTACGGTAAAGTGGTCCGGGCATAAACGATAACTTTAATCAAAGAATTTTCTTTTAAAAAAATTAAAAATAGATACTAACGAAATTCTAAAATGTATCCGTTATCGGTCTGACAGATCATGCGTCAGGGTAAAGTAGTGCGAGAACTTTAGTATCGTGGATGAAAAATATTGAAATATCGGTAGGAAAAAAAGTGCATCGAGGCAAATATGGATCCCGTTTTAATGCGTATCTCACCTACATAGATTTGTTATTCGGTAAAGGAACACGTGCATGCTCTTTTTCTATTCTCTTTCCGTTATCCAGAAAGCGCTCGGTAAGCGTGTTTCAGCATTAAATAATTCCACATGATTCAATTCCCCGAGGTCCTCGCATCAGTTCGTACGAGAGTCGGGATGCGTCGGTGACGTTCGAAAAAATTGTCCTCTCTCCATACCGCACGGTGCTATCTCTCTCCCACGGTATTCGCGAGTTATTTCTCCATACGGTAACGCGCGTATGTCAAATCGGTGGAAACCGAGGATTTTTCGTGGCAGACACACGGCTCGGGTGCCGGATTCGACGATTCGCCGAGCGTCCCAAGCTGCGCGACTCGCGAAATGAAATTCCCGTCAAAGATAATTGTCACATCGCGACGGTGTCACTCAACTGCCGCTTTTGCATTCGGCTCTTTCCTCCATTCTCCCTCGTTCATTCTCTATCCGCGACACTGTTTCTTCCTTCGCTCAGCGCGTGTACGCGTTTCATGGTGAAAAAAATCCTCAAGCCGGTTACGTTCAGGATTGCATCCTCATACCCGCGTTAATACGGCGACGGACCGACGGACAAGCCTGTGACGAGAGACGCCTGCGTTTCAAACCCCCAGTTACGTAGGTATTGCTAGACACGCTACGTGACCACGTTGCGAAATACCATCGACTTGTCCTATATCCGCACGCTCCGCCGCCTTCGGTTTCGTGGCAGGCGTTAAACTATCTGGCCCTTTAACTCGACATCGCGGAAGCCGGTCCTGTGATAGAATTATCGACAAAATTTCTGCCATTTGTACCATTTTTCCGTAGACCATTTCGGCAATTTCATTCCGTAAGAAGCGGAAGATATAAGTATGTCAATCGAGTTCCTTCAAAAACACACTTTTTTGTTTGTTTGTGAAAATAATACGTCCTGTTCAATCAGTCCGCTTAAATGCTTGAACGTGTAATTCCTGTATTGATTACCATAATTGATAACGTCAAAGACACGAGACCGATCGATCACACGCGACCGGACCAGGAGTATTTACACAGACTCGTCCTAGATATGGACGAATGCTCCGACGACGATCAGACGAAAATGTTCCCACCGTTTAATGAGCCTTAATTTGCCGGTTCGACGTTTGCGGTAGGGTCAAAGGTTGTCGGGCACTTGTACCGGACACACGGGGACAAATAATATGCGTTCTCCAGTCGGGGGAGATAGAGAGGGAACAAGTGTCGTCTGTCGCTGGTGGTTGTTCTCCCGGCAGCGGACGGTGTTTTACGAGTTGTCCCAGAGTGTACACAACGCGGCGTACAAGCAGTCAAGAAGCAGCGAGTGCAATGTCGGTGCTCTATACACCGTGAAGGAGGAGGAACAGGAGGAGGACGACGGAGACGAGGAGGTGGAGTTGTGTGTACGCATCGGACTGATTGTGTGCTTAGCCGAAACCGTGACGGCACACACGTGCTATACCGCCAGTTATAGGAATGCTTATAGCGGTACTCCACGCCGGTCTGTCGGCTGCAACTACCCGCGATGTTCCCTTGTGTCAACGAGGCGATGCGAGGTAACGATCGAAGCCAAGGTAACGATGGTACGTGTACGCCAACTACGCTGAGTTTCGTACATTTGCGTTTATGTTTAAATTAATTATTCGCGAAGGTTTAACACCCGAGACTGAAACTTAACGATTGCTCTTAATTAAGTCCGATAAAGGCACTAAAATAATAAAGTTTTAGCGACACGATAGGGGAGACCGGGGACAAAAGTAACACGGGTCAATTGTAACAAGCGACCGCGCAATGCTGCGCATGATCGGAAGCATCGGATATGAAGTGATCAACATTATAGACATCACCTTATGACCATGCAATCACTTCATATCTGATTTTTCAAAAATACCAATTTGCCGAAACCAAATGTTATTCACGAGTGCAGAAGTGATTTTTCGGCTGTGCGGATCGCATCAGCTAGGCAACACAATACAAAATATTAGTGCAAACAAGCACAAGGAGTTGAAAGATACATTTTATGCGGAACATTTTGATCGCTGAGACGATTAGTTTCAGATTGTTATTACCCGATACCACAGTAACTTTGCAAATAATCATGTGTGGGGTCGATTGTAACAGTCGATCTGGGTCAATTGTACCAGCAATAATTAATTTCTTCCAATACCAATACCAATACCAGTATTTTTT
>JAPYZD010005004.1:0-11039 GCA_030522725.1 Ichneumoninae sp. B BG-2022a | reverse complement strand
GTATACTAAAGGTACTGAGAAGATTAAATTTGCATAATAATAATTGCAAAATGTTATTAACAAATTCATCAAAAAATTAATTGGTTAACAAATTACCCGTTTTATTCGATCAGACATCTGGAGAATTTTAAGAAACGCACGCGATTGCAGCGCTCGGAAATTTAATGGGCTCTCGATTCTCGCTGTTAGCCGAATCCCGGGTTATGGGAAGAAAAACATCGACAACTTTTTCATTACCATCGGCAATCATATAACCAGCATTTTACATTTATAATTTTTCTTTAGATTCCACCTCGCGAGTGCCTCGGGCCTCAGCTTTGGCGCGAGAAAATCTGAAATGCAAACCAGTAATTTCCCCTCTACCGCTGTCGGCAACAACACAGTGAAACAGAACGCCATCGGAAGACCGCATTTCAGGAAGCCAACACGTCAACGGATGAACTGAGTTGATTCACCCGCTGAAGACGCTTTGGCTCTTCGTCAGAGATCGGTGATCAAAGAACGATTTAATAAAAAATTTCCGCCATCCATCACGCGCTCGGAGTTTCACATTGTCATAACCCAGACGGGAGCAGGAAGATCACGAGATAAAAGTACGATAGTCCATTTTGCTTATTAATTTCACCCCTCGTATCTCGCGCAATAAAAGATAATGGACGTCGGTTTATTTTTCTCCGAAAAGCACTGCACAGCGACAGTTATTCCGCAGTTGCTCTTCCTCGAAATAAGCTCTAGTCCGCGCGTCCCGCGATAAGTTTGCTTTGTTCGTACCTCGTATTATGTGTGAGGAAAATGAAAAAAAAAAAAAAAATCATAGAATACGCACGGGTAAAGAATGCACACGGCTTTCATCTGGAAAACAATCCCGCACGCGATGAAGCAACGGACTTCGTACAGGAAATTTACAACCCCGTATGTAATTCACGGCAACCCAAGTGCTCGTCTTCGCAGCCTGATGTGGCGAAAAAGAGGATCATGAACACGATACTCGATTGACAATTCGGTTTCGCGCCGTTCCGAAGGTTAATTTCCGAAGCTGTCGTTATTAGCCGCTGATTGAAAAGAACAACACTTCGGTATCATTGATTGCGGGGATGAGCCCCCAGCTACAGACCTCGAATCCGGAGACGAGAGGGACACATCACCTCATTCTGCTGGTACGGCAGCCGCCTCAACAGCCGCGGGGATTAAAGGGCCAAGGCCGTTTCCCCGATCCTCTCCCCGATAATGCCGCTTCCTTATTGGCCGGATCCTCGCATGATATATAAAGTAGACTGTTGCCCGTGGCAACCTGCTTATTCTTTTTTCACGAGTTGCCAAAAACAAAAAAAACACGAAACCCACATCCATGCCCGATTTGAATTCGGCATGGTGTAAGTTTCCTATCCGCGTGAAATTATTTACCATAAGAATTTACGGGCATTTTTTCCCCCTGAGAAAGTAACTCGTCGGGAAGGTGGGTTTTTTTTTTTTTTTTTTAAGGCACGAGGCTGGTCCGAATTCTGGCAATATCGAGCAAAACCGCAATGCACGAGGTAAGCCGCGTGCCCGCCCTCCGAACACACGCGTTCCTTTCAATTTACGGCTTTCCCACCGCAGCCTCGCTGGGCCGCTTCGCTCGTCCCCTCGGCTATGTCGCTACAGTATGCGGCCTTTCAAATATTTCCCTTCCCTCATCCGCTGACATAGTTTCGAGCATCCTCTCGAAACACAAGACCCTTCCTAAGTAACTCCGCACGAACATTCACCGTGCCACGCGCTCCGGATATACCGTATTCTCCCTTTTTTTTCCAATACCGGGACGATCTTTCTCACTTTCGTCCGTAACATGTCTTTCTTCGCGCTCTTGTCCTAACCATTCTAAGTCCCCTAAGAGCCCCCCCCCCCGGTCGGAGCACCGCCAAGGGCCGGCCGAGGCCCTGATTATTAAAAGTCGTTGCTGCTCCACAGTCCCCCCCGGGGAAATTTTGAACGACACACTTTTCACTTAGGAGTCCCGCTGAAGATGTTCTTGCGTAAGAAAGAACGGGGAACATGTTCGGATTCCGTTGTCACAGGATTAGAGATGTACTGTGACGGTCATTTTGTATAAAGACAAATTGACCAAAAAATTACCGTCGATTGACCATCTTTTTGGATTCCAGAAAATGTTTGTTGTGCCGTGACCGTCATTTTTGTGCGGGGTCACAAATATGGTAAAAACAGCGAAAAGCATGTTAGTTGGGGCTCGACCGAGACTTTTTTTGTCACCAATTTGGTCAACTTTTTAAGGAGTCCAGGGTGGTTTCAAACGACTTCCTCTCCTTCGTTGATTTCCTAATCATTCATATTTCCATTTTTCAATCGATGCATTCATAAGTGAAACAGTATCATAAAATGAATGGAAAGTAATTTTTTTCTGATTAACGAGATTTGTCCTTCGTTAATTTAAAAATTGATATCGTGAAAACTTTCGTCCTTAATGTGGCTGTTGTCACAGTGCGGTAATTTCCGAACCGGTCAATTGACGGACACGTGACAGTCAGTTGACAAAAAATGACCGGCCACAAAGCCGGCGCCCGTCTCTACGCAGGGTCATGTAATATAAATACTTCAGTACCGAAAACCCCTCCGGTCTTCAACTATCGGGCCGACGGGCAAGCGCGTCGGGTGTTTCCAGCTACAGTGCTCGAGGACACGCGCTGACCTCGTGGGAAACTTTGCCACCATTGTACCGTACAGTTTCTCTCGCTTTCTCGAGGAGATGATATATAAGCCGCGGGCTACACTCGGGCATTCAAAGTATAAAAGGCGGACAATGCCTGTACCAGACAATAGCGTGGTAACTGAACTGAAGTACTTTGAAGGAAACGGGAACAGTCGAATGACGATTCGCGACAGTCATCGCAATCTACGACCAGTACTTCGAACCTCGCCCTCTTCCTTCGTTGCCACTTTCGAAATTGGCTTGTTCGCATAACACAACGCGACTCTTCGACAACCTTCAATTCTGTCGATTGTTCGTATAAGCGAAAAACTGGTCTCCCTCTTTTTCGTAAATTTTTAGCGAATGTCGTATCGATCGAATGAGTCATCGCATGCGTGCGGGCCGAACGATTTCATTACCAAAGTTTGCTTTCCCAAAGTTTTGGCGGTCAATACTTTGGGAAACGACTGACCCTCGCTTACGATCAAATTTCGACGCTTTTTTGGCGTGGGTTTCCATCACGCGATGGCTAATAGCTGGTAAATGGCCCGCATATTGTTTATCCCAGCAAGCCGGTTCTTCAAAGTCCATCTCCTGGGAAATTCAGCCTCATCCCTGTTACAATGTTAACTTCCTTGAAAGAACCGATAGGAATTTTTCGAATCTCACACGATCTATATCGGGATATGTTTTTTTGCAATATACATGGGCAATATATATATATCATCGGTTCCAACACAATTTTCTGCATCACCAAATCTATTTCTCCGGCCTGAGGGAGCATTCGATCAACACTTGGATTCATAGGGAAGGCTCTTCTCCCTTTTCTAAAATGTTATCAAATATACCGTTGGAATGATCTATGTCATATGTCAGGGCCAGAGGATTTCACAATCAAAGTCTTCCTCTCCCCGATCGTTAATTAGGTGACCGGTGCATGCGTCAATGCTTTGGGAAAGAACTTACCCTCGCTTATGGCCAATTTTCGACCTTTTCTGGAAAGGTTTCCTCACGCTCCATTTACCAGCCAATGGCTGGTAAATGGCCGGAAACAATATTGTTTATCCCAGCAAACAGGTTCTTCGAAGTCCATCACCTGGGGGATTCAGCCTCATCCCTATCGCAATGTCAACTTCGTTCAAGGAACCGATAGGTACTTTTCGAATCTCAGACGATCTATATCGGGACATGTTTGTTTGCAACACAAACGGGCAACATACAAAGATAATCGGTTCTAACACAATTTTCCGCACCGTCAATTCTATTTGTCCGGCCTATCGGAGAATTCAATCAACACTCCGATTCACAGGGAGGGGGGGGGGGAAATCCTGGCTGAGCAAGTCCTTTATTTCCGATAGGATTCTGAAGGGGATCGAAGCGACGGAGCTTCCCCGACTATTTTCTCCCGTATTGAAATTGAATTAGGTCTCGGCAGCGTGTACTATAATAGTATAATGCGGGGTAATGGGAGATATCGAATCAGGACGAGCCACAATGGGAATGGGGTATCGATTCGTACGCTTTTATTTGTTAATCCTCAGTCATGGGCCTGCTGTGGCCACCGTTTTGCTCCATTTGCCATTGAGCTTAATTTTATTGTCGCACTAAATCAAAGTGTCGTTTCCATCACCCGTATCCAGTGGATAACTTTCTTCCTTTACAAAGTTCGCAATTTCCGGGACGGTTTTCAATCTATCATCGCGTTCGACGATTGGTTAAAATCGCTCTCATTGTCGGCCCGTTTGCATGGGCTTATCCGCGCTAAAGTAACGTCGCTGAAAGCTACAGTAATTACAATACCTGTTTCTCCGGCTCCTTCCCTCTGGCGGCAATGAGTCGATCGCAATAACAGCCCTCCAGCAAAACTACTCCGCTGGGTCGATTGTGCGTATCGCTCTCGTAGTAGAACAGCAAATTCTGAAACACAATAGCCCGTTGCGCATGTATCAGTTTTAACTACTAAAATGTGTTTCATATCAAAGTAATAAAGCGAGCGCCAACGGGACAGCCCTGCAAAAATTAAATTGGCGTAATTCATTAATTGATGGAAAAAAAGTAAAATTAAAGTGCAATCTCTTCGCGAGCTCGCCAATGCATGAATATACTATTTTCCGATTCGATTGACTCGGCATCAAAGTTACGTTGTCAAAGACAAATGGCGAAGTTCTCTAGCCGTCTTACTGCTTACTCGCGTAAACAGGGAGGAAGAAAATACTCTTTGCAGCTGATACGGAGAAAAAGTTTCCTTCGATAGATTCGCGAAGATGGATCGCTCGTGGCCTTTATAAATGGTAACAAAAAAAATTGCAAAAATTGTACCGAGTGCTATTTTATGGGCAATGATGGATCTTGCTCACCTGGTAGAGAAGAAACCAGCGAAGTTGCCACTTTGCCGAGTCGGCGGTGCGCTTGTGCAGATATCCGGACAGCGAGTAGTCATAATGAGCCTTCTCAGACAGCATGAGTATTTGCGAATCGTTGACCCGCACTGCGGAAAAGCCACGCTTGGTTAGTGCTCCGACAAGTCAAGAAGTGCGATGCGTAAAATTGCTCTTCAAAAATTTTTTAGATTTTTTTTTTATAAAAAAAAAATATTTTCCAGAAATGCCGTACTGACGTAATTCGACACGTGTTCCGTCGATTAATTAATGCATTGCGACTGTCGCCCGAATTATCTGAATGAACTCGACTTATTGGAGGGATACTATTTCTGCCGCGAGCGCGATCGATTTTTGATTCGACAGACCGGCCTCCAATTATATTGCAGGAGCTGCTCCGCATTATTGTCCAACGGGCGGAGTCACCATTTTTTCCAAAAGTGTTAACCCGTTAAAATTCACTTTGAATATGAATCGTGTCATTTGCATGAATGCTTCGTGAATGAGGGCGGAATGGTTTTCCGTTCTCTTTGAATATTCGAAATTGAGCTAAAAATACATTTTTAATTTATACAAGATATTTTATACATTGTTCAATAAATTTTCAATCCATTTCCCACATGAGTTGGATACAAATCGAATACGTTCTCTATATCTTGTATGTATTTTAGAAAGTTATTTGTTTGTTTGTCGCAATTTTTCGAGATCAAGCGGGTTCTCATAGTGGCACCTTCACTTTAAGGAAATACTTCACTTTAGGTCAAGGCAACTCATATTTCGACCGGAAGTGTCCCGAGCTACATCTTGCTAGTATTTAATATAATCAAAATATATTCTGCGTCTATATTGAATATATTGGGAAAAATATTTTTTTTCAATATAGTTTATCTCCACGCGGAATACTCCATTGCATTGATTTCCCGAAGACATTACCGTTGGTACATCACCGAATGCTAATGCGGTTCATTGTCGTTTCGTCACCGTCCCATCGTCCGGGATCAGCGCTTTTCATTATTCATAAATTCACTCGTGAATTCATGAATCGTACAAGATACTATTACGACAGATATTATTTTGATGAAATTACGGCTTCGCTCAGACTGATCACAAAATATCTTCAAATTTTGGTCCGCATACATATCACGGTAAAATTTCTCGGAAGTACGGGGAGCAGTGAATCTTGTATTTTATATTAAGATATAAATAACGAAGTGCATATAAATAAGGATAAGGATATGAATAAGGTACTGTACGGAACACTAGTCAATTAATTGATAAATTTTCACAATTCTTTATCCAAAATGTTGTGCATTTATTAACGATAACGGAAGTCGATTTGTATTACTGCATGGGTCCTCAATCAAGGAAACCGTTGATAACGATGTTTTTTTTATAATACAAATCAAACTTCTTTACTGTCGATAAATGCATACAATTTTTGATGAATGATCAATTGTCAAAATGTAGTATTCATTTAACGGCGTGCCTCGCAGTAGCTACCTTAAACTTTCTAAACAGCATCAGGAGCAAATCTTTAATTTACATTATATTCATGTTGATCGATACAATGATATAAATTGCAACGTGCAGTGCAGTACTCACCAGTTCTTTGCATTTTCGGGCTCAGCATGATTCCAATTTGTGGATGACGCGTGATTTCGCGCTTCAGCGAGGTAATTGATTGTCCGGGTAACTTTGTATTAGTGGAGTACACGCTCATTAAGGTGCGTTGTAAAGTAAAACCACAGCGTTATCATAAAGGCAATACAGAGGTCATGATCATAAATTCGATCTCGTAAATTTCGACGCCGTATTGTGAACTCGTCACCATCGTTACGGCTTTTATTCTATTCTCGTGATTGTCAGTTCGCAACGAAACTCCGGTGTCCGCAAGGCGACGCAGTGACGGACGCCATGGAACTCGCAACAGGTCGTCTCTTCGTATCCACGTGACGGTTGATGTTCAGTTTTCCGACGAACGAGTCTAGCGGGACCGAAGAAAAAACAAACAAAAAACTCTAATTTTGCAGCGCTAAATTAGACATTTTCGATGAGCTAAATTCTCAAAATTTTGCAAATTCTCAAATGCAATTCTGGAATTTAATTCTCATATTTCAAGTCAATAATCGTTCGCATCTCGAGAAGTTTTGTGCTGTATCGCGGCTTCCTATTCTTTTCCGACAAACGCGACCAGCGGTACCGAAGAAAAAATAAAACAGAAACAACAATTGTGCAGCACTAAATTAAATATTTCCCAGGAATTCCATATTTCTCCCGTTCCGTCTAGAATGTTAAGGAGGAAACAATTTCGCACGCTTCCTCGAACTCCTCTAGAATTATCTGTCTGCTGGAAAGCGAATAATCGTCTGCATCGCGAGACGTTATGTGCTGTATTGCGCTTTCCTGTTCTCGTTGGATTCTGTTGCTGCGTATCGTTATAAAATAGAGCGGCGGTAACTGGGTCTCGTGCACCAACTTGGTTCTCTTTGGATACGAGTAATACGTTCGATACTCGCGCGTGCACGTGACGAATGACGTACATCGGCACAGCGTTATTGCAGGCCTGAAAATCGAACGGGCTGACTGGGATAAAAAAAAATCGCGTCTCTTTTTCGATCATATCGTTCGGTTACGTTGACCTCTTTGTGTGTCTTCGCAAAAGTATTTGATCTATAAAAATTATGATAAGCCGGTGGATCAATGCGCAAAGAATACTCGACAAGTGGAACCCAAAATTAAAATCCCAAGTAGATCTCTGTTACATTCAATATCACAAATGGGATCGTATTTTTTTACTGCAAGCTAAAACTCAAATGTAGCCATTTTTATAATAATAATAATAATAATAATAATAATAATAATGAAAGCAAAAAAAAATTGGCAATTAAAAGTATTTCTCTCCGGTGCAAGAATTTTGATTTTTGATACTATAACAATAGATGTTCGTTTGCCCGTCAGTTAACTGAAAGAAAAGTTGTGTATTCAACTTCCAAGCACAGTGCTGAGCGTGGCAAATAACGCGTGATACCGGGAGCCGAACCGTAAGGGATGCTGACCGACTGAACTGCCGGAGGGGTTGGCGAGGAGGCACAAAATAACTGTACAAACGCTACTGTGCACATATGTACCGTATTCATGGACGAGTGAACGAGAAATTATATCGCTGGCCGCTGAAGTCCGAGACTCAAAATATCTATTGCACGAAATAGTTTGCACACATACGAAGAGTGTTGCACGGCCTCGGGCCACGTCGCGTGACTTGTATCGAAAGGCCGTGTATTTTCTGTGCATAAGCATATTGAATAATCTCCTCGAGTTTCGGTCACGCGACATGCTGCGCCGCGGTCATTATTATGGCCAATATTTTCCCAAACTTTTGTAATATGGAAATCATATATAATCTTTCGTAGAGCGAATGAAAAAAATTGCGCAAAGGAACGTCAAATTTAGTTAACGAAACGTTCGAAAAACATTAATGAAGCTTTGTATTATTGTAGTACTGACCAAAAAAATATCGCGAATATTTTCCCAAAATTTTGTGAGATAAAAATCATAAATTATCGTTCGTAGACAGAATGAAAAAATTGCGATAAAGTACGTGAAATTTCATCGACGGACAGTTCGAAAACCATTAATGAAGCTTCAGTATGCAAAAAAAAAAAATTACCTTTTTCCAATTCCGCCGAATTCCCACAGCGACGTTCAATCCTCTTTCAATTTGTCACTTTTTTCTTATCCATACAATTTAATCGTCTCCCCGGGCAAGTTTTAAAACCGTCGCTACCCTCTCTCCCCCAATTACTTTCCTTCACTCGCCGATCTCGATGTCACCCCCAGTGGCGTGTTTCGCTATAACGTTACTTTCACTCTTGTTTTACTAGAGCGCGATTGGTAGACTCGATGGATTGTCAACGAATGCCCGTTCGCGCCTGCGACTCCCCGTTTCCGATATTACCGTCTCGATCTTCCTCCGCGTGATCTAGCGAGCTTTTCTCAATCCAACGCAATACACATATCGCAATTTTGTGTTTTCCATCGGGAATATATATATATATATATATAGATTTTTGTTTTAAGACCACCCTGGCCGATTGGAATGTGAAAAATTTAGGGACAAGCGACAAACTAGAGGTCAGTCGGCCCCAAAGGTCGAATCTGGTCCGTGGCCTCCTCGTCACTCGTGGGCGATGGTGCAGCCGAGGCGATAACAACTGCTCCGGCGTCGACGGGTCTCCTACCAGTTTCCGATATCATGGTAGGACGATGATTCAACTTCGGGGTTCGCGACGAGCCTGCGAGACGAGTCGCGGTAGCGAGGCTTCGAAGGCAGATCCCGCGTCGCGTTTTCACCCCTCAACCCATCGGCGCCCTCCCATCCCCCAGAATTCCAACGGCAACTCTTGTTCGTCCCGGTATAAATGCGCAGGTCTTCCGTCCTCCGCCACCGACGCCCTCTCGCCGCCGCACCATCCCTGCCGTGTAGCCTGCAGCAGCGCTATCAGCCCCTGTACTACAGGTAGCTCCGGGTGGCTCTGGGACCGCTGAAAAGCTGCAGCGTTATCCGAACGACGGCGGCACAAAAGTTGCAGGGTGGAATACACAACGCCGGTGTATCCGGCATCTCAGGCGACCGTGACCTCGATGGATGGCAACATATTTTTCACGGCAGTGCGGTGGAAAATTTTTCATGAAACTTTCCCGACGATTTTTTCGAACAGCCGCTTTTCAGCGATTTTGCGACATTTTTTTTATTTTTGTACATGTTTTGATTTACTGACTAGATTGTTTAGTTTTTTGTCATTCTCTGGATATCGTGACGTGCCGCGGGCAGTCACGATGTATCAGAGAGGTTCGGAGTGTTTTCTGGACTGTTCTGGAAATATGGGATTTTTGCTACCTCACGGAGGAAGCTGATGGGATTTTTTTTTTTAGATTTTAATGACGAGGCTAAAAATAAGGAAAGTCCGCGAAAAGCTGCAGCGTTATCGGAACGACGACGGCACAAAAGTTGCAGGGCGGAACACACGATGCCGGTGTATCCGGCATCTCAGACGACCGTGACCCCGATGGACGGCAAAATGTTTTTCACGGCAGCCCGGTCAAAAAGTATTTCGCGAAATTTCTCCGAGGATTTTTTCGAACAGCCACTTTTCAGCGATTTTGCGACAATTTTTTTTTCTTTTTTGTGACTTTGTGGACTTTTTCTGTAATTCGCTGAATATTCGTACATTTTTTTATTCCCGGACGTGCCGCAGAGCAGTCACGATTTATCCAGAGAGGTACGAAGTATTTTTGCCGAATATTCTGGAATATGCGCAGCGTCTACCGCAGCCCTTGACCAATGAGGCGTGAATTGGACATATGCAATGTACGCTCGAACACATATTTTGACCTTTCTGCACAGTCGTGCATTCCTTCGCCGAAAAAATTCAGCCTGCATAATGGTAAAGCCTGGACATAGCAGTGCGACGCAGTAGTGGGATTTTTTAAACCACACTAAAAATCAAGGCACTAAAAATAGACGGAAACATCGCGAGGCGCAATATTGAAAGCGTGCGTGCCAGGGCGAACGAGGAGGGCTTTCATGATTTCACTTTCTTTTTTTTCTTTTTCAAGGATGTATCATTGATATTGACTTTTATTACACAATGAAAACTTTACATCGTCGGTGCAACCGATACTGCGTCCATGTTTCTACATAATGTTTTAACAACCCTGATTTTCCAGCCCTGTGACGCCGTTCGTGCAGGTCGGAAAAATTGCATGGAGACGTTGTCACGTTATTCACGGTCTTCGCGTAGTTCGCTCTCCTCATTCCGTGTGATTACATCCATTATTATTTATATATAATATATAATAAGTTTTTAATACATTGACGCAGCGTCTACCGCAGCCCTTGACCAATGAGGCGTGAATTGGACATATGCAATGTACGCTCGAATCGTTATAAATTTGAAACACATATTTTGACCTTT
>JAPYZD010005003.1:0-10477 GCA_030522725.1 Ichneumoninae sp. B BG-2022a | reverse complement strand
TTTTTTTCAGATTTTTATCCGATCGAGAAGTGTTTGAAATTCTCTTTTATTCCTCTCAAACTTAGGCGGCGTCAGTCATTGCGCTAGTACTACCTTAACCTTCCCCTTCCCGAGATCCTGCCTATCTCTACCATGTTACCGGCTGATCTGATTGGATGGCTCGTTACTTTTATACTCCGGACTACGAATGGTCATTCGTTGCTGCTTAGCGAATTAAAATCCGACTCTTAATGCGGGAAATTTGTTAAAGGTTTATATATATGTTAGATCAGTAAAGACACGTTATTACGATTTGAGACGAAGCAATTCAATTTTAATTCTGTAACCGTTGAATGAAAAACACACAATATCACAAATATTAATTCATAAAGTAACGGAGAAAAATATATGGTTTGACACACGTATATTATGTTACAACTTAGTATCGTGACTACCACGATTTGTTTACTCGGTACAAGCTCTTAACAAAACGAAGCGAACTGTGCGAGATTTTCCGAGTGACTGCCCAAAAAAACGTCGTGACTCAAAGCGTCTCGGATAATTCTTTTTGAAAATGTTCCGGTTTGAAAAGTTTCCGTGAGAGGGTGGTTGTGGGTACAAACTTCGAGGATCGACTTTCGATTGGTTGAAAATGAGGTATCACCCGCACGATTTGCTCAGGTTTTCTCTATAAGCGGAGCCCACCGTGCCGCTGCCGAGTTGAGGACTTTTTCTATGTACCTCGTAGAAAACCTTCGGCTTTGTCTCTGGGTACATCTTTTTTTCCGAAGGGGTTGTAAAACATTTGGCGTCCGGCTGAACTCGGCCACCCAAACCCACGCGCGAAAAACAAGACGGTCTGTTAATTTTCACCTTGAGTACTTCTTGAGGGTTTAGAACTCTGACTGCGAGTCCTTTTTAGACAAAAGGAATATGAGGATTTTTCTCTTCGAAAAATGTAAAAAGTTAATCTTTTCTTTCACTACGGAGTCACGTTCGCTTTTATGGCCCTCACGTAAAATATCTTGAAGTTATATCTCAGTTATATTTCTACGCAGAGAGATAGAGAGAGGGAACTGTAAAGAGAGAAAATATCGTATGTCTATGATTTGCTTATTAAAATGATACAGTTCGTATTCGAATTATCGCGCCGCCATGAGTGGGGAATTCCTTCCGAGCGAGCGCTCGTCACAACCATATACCAATCCCGCCGTCCCGTCTACGGCAAGAAGCTTCTCACTGCACCGGTCAGTGCAGCAGATTCAATACGAAAGTCACCTCGAGAGTTGCTCTCTCATAATATGGAGAATGGTACTTGGCCTCAGGCATACAACCATTGGAAGAAGTAAGGAAAAATGGAAGGGGCGCGTGAGAAGTAATCGCGCTAGTTTCACATGTGTATGAAATAAATAATCCGGGGAAAAT
Source organism: Ichneumoninae sp. B BG-2022a (assembly GCA_030522725.1). NCBI lineage: Eukaryota > Metazoa > Arthropoda > Insecta > Hymenoptera > Ichneumonidae > Ichneumoninae sp. B BG-2022a. The sequence goes on along the minus strand of JAPYZD010005003.1, from coordinate 9,073 downwards.
AATCAGTTTCTTACAATGAATGTCGTTGCGGCATTGAAGTTCTACATTACCCGAATGACCGAGGAAAGTGGTCCGGGATTGAAAGTGCTTCTGATGGACAAACAAACGGTTCGATATTATTTTTTGAGGTTACATCTATCTGTCAAAGTGTTAAATGTCAAAACCCATAAACACCGATGACCCTTGTCATTAATTGTTATCGAATTACATTGTGCAAATTATACGAAAATTTCTCTTTATCTCGCGAACAGACCAGTATAATCAGCATAATATACAGTCAATCGGAAATATTGATGAAGGAGGTGTATCTGTTCGAAAAAATTGATGCAGCTGTTAGAGGGGAAGGCTTGAAACATTTAAAATGTATAGTCTTCATAAGGCCTACCAAGGAAAATGTTGCGCTACTTTGCAACGAACTGAGATCACCCAAGTATGGAGTTTATTATATATGTAAGTTAACTTTTTTTTACAATATTAGCTTAACATAAAAAAATGTTCAATTATAATTATTTCTAATTTTATTAATTAAAAAAAATACAGATAATAATTTTTCAATTTCACAGATTTTAGCAATATAATTGCGAAAGCAGATATAAAACTGCTGGCGGATAGCGATGAACAGGAAGTGGTCAGGGAAGTTCACGAGTACTATGCAGACTATTTAGCTATTAACCCACACTTGTTTTCTCTTGGAATTACTGGGTGCGCTCAGGGTAAGGTGTCAAAGTTTTGCAAGAAAAATTATGTAATTTTTTCTAAACTCCTTTTTCATAAAATCTAATTTTTTATTTGGAAAGAAATACTTTTTTTACAGGTTTGTCCTGGAATCCAGTGCACTTACACAGAACATGCCAAGGCATAATATCAGTTTTATTATCGCTAAAGAAGTGTCCTTACATACGTTACCAAAACAGTTCGAAAACGGCCAAGAGATTGTCAGAAAATATACGCGAAGTACTGACAAAGGAGTCAAATTCTTTCAAGTTCCGACAAGAATCAGATCCTATTTTAATTATCTTGGATAGGCGGGACGATCCCGTTACGCCATTGCTCAATCAATGGACGTATCAAGCTATGGTTCATGAACTTTTGACCATAAACAACAATCGTGTAGATCTTTCACACGTTAAAGGCATTTCTAAAGAACTCAAAGAAGTCGTCATGAGCGCCGAACACGACGAATTTTACGCGGCCGTGAGTCCCTATACAAGACTTTTTTTTTGTTTAATGACGAATTCTTTATTTTATTACGTTTGATTTTGTTTCCGCAGAATCTGTACCTAAACTTCGGTGAGATCGGACAAACAATAAAGGATCTCATGGAAGATTTTCAGCGCAAAGCCAAGAAGCACCAAAAAGTCGAGAGTATAGCGGACATGAAGAACTTCGTCGAGACTTATCCGCGTTTCAAGAAAATGTCCGGAACAGTGTCGAAACACGTCACTGTTGTCGGTGAACTTTCGACCCTCGTCGGCAAGCACAATTTGCTCGAAGTATCCGAAACCGAGCAGGAGCTCAGTTGTCAGAACGAACACTCCAATCAGCTACAGAAAATCAAGAAGCTCATTAACGATCCGAAAGTTCGAGATATCGATGCGACCCGCCTAGTTATGCTTTACGCTCTTCATTACGAAAAACACTCCAACAACGATATTACCGGATTGTTGGAGATGTTAAAGAAACGCGAAGTTCCGGAAAAATATACTAAGGTTTAACATAGTAGAATTATATTTCTACACTCTTATTTTTAGATAAAGTAATAACATTAATGAGAATATATTTTTTTTTAGCTCGTTTACGGTGTACTGGAGTACAGCGGGGCAAACAGCAGACAAACGAATTTGTTCGATCGCGAAGCCGTTGCTAAAATCACAAAAAAATTGTTCAAAGGTCTCAGCGGGGTGGACAATATATACACGCAGCATACGCCGTTGCTCAGCGAGACGCTGGAAGATTTGTTGAAAGGAAAATTGAATACCCAAACATTCCCGTATCTTGGAAATATGATTATGACAAAAAGGTCGGTTCGAATTGCATTTTCTATTTAAATTTTCTTTTTTTTAAATGTAATTGTTATTTATATGGCAAGGGCATAGAAAGGAGAGTTCAGCCTCGTGTGAGTGCCGCATTTTCATACGCGTGAAGAACTCCTTTTCTACGCCCATGCCATTCATATAATTTTTCCTAACAAATTCACGAAATTCCAAAATCACTAATTTCCGCTTGTCGTTTTTGGGAAGTGTGCGCAGAAAGGCACCTTCACGCACTAATGCGTGAAAAAGACTATATTGTTTTTGTGCGCGTGTGCAGGGGCTTTGTCGCACACGATGCGAAAAAATGCCTTTCTACGCTCACTTCACAGAAACGGGAAATGGGATTGTATGTGCATGCCTTAAGAAATAGTACATTGTGATACTAATGCGAAGAAACTGTTACTGACGAGTGTGAGTTTCACGTTGCAATTACAAGCTTTAAAACAACGTTTTTCGCACGAGTATGGTACAAAATTTTACTTCAGCAAGTGCGAAAATGGTGGTTTTACGCATGAACTGCTAGGTGTACAAAAGTGCCGTTTTCGCACCGAGTGAAATAATAATACATTTCGATACGAGTGCGAAAAAACTTTTTCTGACGAGCATTGCAGTCCCACGAGTTCAGAAAACGTTTTTCGGACGAGTATCCGATAAAATTTTATTTCACAATGTGTGAAAATGAGGGTTTTTACGCACGTGAAGCGGATGAAAAGATATTTTTTGTTCATTTTTTGATGTGATGATTTTTCAATATTCCCAGGCCACAAGATGTAATAGTTTTCATGGTTGGGGGAACGACTTACGAGGAAAGCCTGGCTGTTTACAACTTGAATAAGCTAAATCCAGGTACGAAGATTATTCTCGGCGGCACCACGATTCACAACTTCGAGAGTTTTACTGAAGAGATTCAATCGGGAATTAACGGTATCGTTTCGCGATACAAGCACCGGCAGAACAATTGAAGGATAGAACACAACTATTATCGCTCGTAACCAAAATATTTATTGGATGATACCTGGTGTGATATTTCTACTGATGTATTATAATATATATAGGTATTTATTTGACGATGTACGATGACAAAAATAACGTGCAACGACGCTCGTTTCGTACGAATAAATACCGCCGTATCACAGATTGAAATGAAAAACTGTTGGTTTTGATTTTTTTAAATTATCGTGATTTGTGATTTTTTATTTTCGCATCGAATTTTCTGCTATTCATCCATATCCGGTTCGATCATCATATAATCCTCTTGCTCGTCTGACATTTCATCGTCCGCTATTGATACCTTTAACAAATGTTACCATATTTTTTTCTTACGATAGTCAAATCATAAAAGTAATGAAAAATAAAATTGTATTTTGCTTATTCGAGGTTTGTAATTTTAGGAATCAAGGGCTACCCATCACGGTTCAAATTTTTCTTGTCCCCAAACAAACGATCGTACAGCCATAAGTTTTGCAAGTTTGGGTCAGAAAAATCGGGGTACTTGTTAACGCGCTGGGACGGTTTCGTTCGATCGGGAATCTAAAGTGGATCATCAGAATGTTGTGAAGACACGGGACGGAGGGTTTTTGGCAATGCATTTTTACGGCTTTAACAATGCTTTTTTTTGAAACAATTTCTCTTTCACCTAATGGATAATCTCATTTATACTCACCTTTTCTCTTCCTCTGAGGGATTCTAATAAATTTTCTGTTCTTTATTAAATACGCTAGGACCTATAAACAAGACTATAGTTTCAACTCTTTGCTTCTTTTTTGTACAATATATAGCGGCTGAACATCAACAACCGTGCTTTTGACGAGTTCCGCCTTCGTTCATGTGCACTAAATTTACATATCGAATTAGCAATCGCGACAACGAAAGACAACATTTTACTGTGACTTCATACCGTGAAGATTTTCTCGCTCAACTATGCGGCAGGTGGAACTATTCAAAATATCGACTGTTTTTTTTTTCTTCATTTTTTCGTTTATCTTTTCGTGGATTTTAACATTTTTGTTTTATACCTTTATAATCCCAGTGGAAACGGCATACAGGGCCATGGCCAGAACGGCAAAGACTCCAGCGAGAAATTGATTCCTTCGTTTGTTCGGAAATTCACGATCTTTATCGTCTTTAGATTTTTTCTCTTCCTCCGCGGCTTTGACCTTCTCGTACGCCTGGTAATCGCGCTCGAAGAATCTCTGTGATATACGCGAGACGAATTTTACGAGATTCGTGCACGCTTTAAGATGATTCTGGAGCGCCGGATTCGGCAGTGGGGCTTTGAGCAAAGGAGCCAGATAGGAGTACACCAGCGCATCGAGCGAGGTGGGTCTGGCACCAAAGAAGTATTCGGACTCTCCCAATCTAGTAGACAGCAGAGTCAGACACTTCTGCGCTTCCGAGTATACCTAAGACAATGAACAAAAAAAATTATCAATTACAGTAGAACTTCGATTAATCCGGTTCGGATTAACCGGGAAGCGGATTAACCGTACGTCATCCGTTTTTTTTTTTTTTTTTTTTTTTAATGCGCGTAGTGCGTCGCCAGCACACGTGCCACGCTCAACCGTGGCGCGAGCGACTTGCAGACATGTTCAAACACAAAACTCGCTAGTTGTAGCGAGTGAAAACAATATAGCACGTTGCATCAGACACTCTGCAGTGAGCAGTCGATTATCAAAATGTGGAGTCTCCATCGACCAACAAACATAAGCAGATTGTGCTATCAATCGATACCAAGTTGTATCAAATGTCATCGTAACTAGTCAGAATAAAGTTCTACCATTAGCCATTATTGATTTATATACTTTCGCTGTCTAGTTCGGATTAACCAGAGTTTCGATAGTCCAGGGACTCTTCGGTCCCTAGCATCCCAGTTAATTGAGGTTCAATTGTAGTTAAGTTTTTTTACTGTTATAAAAAAATGAAGTATCAAAGATACTGTCGATAATTTTCTTCCTAAATTCTTTTTCGGCAAGACGGACCTTATTTTCTATAGCAGTCTTGCTGTCCTCTTTGGGAAACATCGATTCCATCAATATCTGAGCTGCGTTCTCGTACTTTCCTGGATACCAGAAGTTCAAGGGAAACGGCACAGCTTTCGCGTACCAAGGTCTGACTAGCTCGGTGAAATTTCCATGGTCTATCCACCTGAGGATCAAATGTATTAGCACAAATGAACAAACAATTTCCTTAATAAAAATTAAAAAAACTTATCTAAGTACCATACGAATTGAAGCGCAGGAAACAATTTGTCCTTAAGCATGTGATCGTACGCCATAACTTCGGCGCACTGCTTGGGGCTCAAATTGTATTCGAGACTATAATTTTTTTGTCTGAACAGCTCTATCATGTCCTGTATGGAGTCGAGACGTTTTACTCCGTGACAGAGGACCGGCAGTCGGCCGTTCGGAGTCCTGAACGGATCGCATGTCGGATTTACTTTCAACGGTACTCCGCAAAATTTTGCGTAAGCCTGAAAATAAAAAATAAAATATTTTATACTTTCTTAATTATTTTCGTAATATAATACTGTCGACGAGAATCTAACCTCGTTCGATTTACTCACCAAAACTTGCAGACAATGAGTGTCAACGGACGACAAGCCCCAGTCTCCTTTCCATGTGTCTAATTGAAAATTCTCCTCTTGGCTCATCGCACAAAGAGCTTATTAACATTTAATTCACTTTTCTACAGCGAATAGCGAATTTTTTTTTTTTGCCCTTTATCGAACGATACACGTGACAACCCGATGGAGTTTCATAAGAAAGTCTCACGAACAATCGATCGCGATATTCAAAGGACAAATTCTTTCTCGCCCGAAGTGGCTCCGTGCGACTTAAATGATAAAACAGGAAACGCCAGATTGCCTCGAATTGTCTGTGATAAATATAATTTTTAGGGAGCCGACAGAGAGACCCAAAAGTCTCGAGAGCCTCTGGAGGGGGCGAGAAACCGACGAATTGTGTCGTGTGTGGTTGATCGAGGAGAAAGAAATCGCCTCTACCGGCCTCAAGGCATTCAGTATCAAACTCCTCGCAGCCGGGGCGAGTCGGCGCAAGCAGCTCGTCTTGTTTCCCTCGCGAGCGAGACTTCTCTTACCCGTGATTATTCGCGCGATCGTTGACAACGAATATCTAGCAAGCTCCAGATCGAATTTTTGTTGTTTTCATTGCATAATCGTTATTATCCGATACCGGGTTATCAGCCGGTGAAATTTTTCGGTTCGCCTGCTCGGAGTTCGACATAACAATGCTTCGAGATAGCTACGAGATTTCGCCATAAAGTTAGCGATTAATCTCGTCGTGTCTGAGATTAATTTTATCGTATTTAAAAAAAATATATATATTGATTCACGGACACACAAATTATTTATTAAAAATGCCGGACATGCTGACGCCGTTTGTTTATTGGGCGCAGACTGAACACGACGTTACGCTCAAGGTGGATTTGACGGACGTCAAGGTAAACTCTTTTTTTTTTTTTAATCATTTAACATCGATTCATTAATTGTGATAAATTTTTGCAGGATCCGGAGGTTAATTTGGAGCCGGGCCAGCTGCGATTCGTCGCCCACGGACAAGGTGCCCGAGGTCCCAATCAGTATGGTTTTTTGCTGAATTTTTTTACATCGGTGAACGTCAAGGTAAACTTCTCTGTTTTGTTTATTTTTTTTTTGTTTTGCTGGCTCTTTATAGCTTCGAGAACGATCGAATAACAAAAAAAGCTAACACCTTGTTTCAGGAGAGCAGTTATAGAATAGTTGATCGCCAAGTAGATTTTCTTCTGAGAAAACAGACGAGCGGTTGGTGGACTCGTTTGACAGCCGCGCCGACTAAGCCACCCTGGCTGAAAATTGATTTCGACAAGTGGAAGAGCGAGGACATGGACGATGACGACGAGAAACGCGACGTCAGGCAAGACTATCCTGACATGTATGACAAACTCCACAAGGAAGAAATGGGCTACAAAAAAGGTACTCGTATCTCTTGAATCTGCAATACATTTGTTATGGAGAATATAATTTTTTTTTTCTTTTTTTACATTCCTTTTACATTTTTTATTAGATTTTATTTAAAAGAACAAAAAGAGACATGGAATCAATGTTTTTTTATTCCATTCTATTTGTCCAGAAGATTTCAAGAAGGTTTACCTGGTTCTGTACAATTTGTGCCAATTCGTTGGATTCCTCTACATACTGACAATAATGGGTATCAGATACTCCCGCGAGGGTCCAGGTCAGCAAATCGATAATCGATATTCAAGCAAAAATTTATCACTTTGATCTTACGAATTTTGATTTCATTTTTTTTTTCAGACTCCATGTCAGAGACTTACGCGAGCGTCGGAAACGCGATGAAGTTCATTCAGCTGCTGCAATTCATGGAAGTGATGCATCCAATGTTCGGTTACACGAAGGGTAATGCCCTCGTAGCGTTTCTGCAAGTCAGCGGCCGAGGTTTCGTTCTATTCTGCATGGTGGAAGCTGAGCCGCGTATGCAAACGAAACCCGTTATATTCTACGTGTTCCTCGTGTGGAGCTTGGTCGAAGTATTTCGATATCCTTACTATATAACTCAACTGTTGAACGTCGAGATTCCTCTTCTAACGTGGCTTAGATACACAATCTGGATGCCGCTCTATCCTCTCGGTTTTCTGTGCGAGGGAATCATCATCCTGCGCAACATACCGTACTTCGAGGAGACAGAAAAATTCACGGTACCATTACCGAACTCGTGGAATTTCGCATTCCACATGCCAACCTTCATGAGACTGTACTTGCTTCTGCTGTCGATACCGGGCATGTACACGATGATGTCCCACATGAATCGCACGCGGATGAAGAAACTCGGACGCTCGAACATCGAGAGGAAGTACGCCTGAAGGGAAACATCAAACGGAGGATAGGCCGGATCTATATTTTCTAATTAATGATAATCATATTGATACTTACGTAACTTATGATGTACGATACGATACTACATGTATTATCGTTATTGTATCGTGGGTTCAAAGTAGCAAGGAAGTATCGACCCTACACGAGCGCAGATAATACTCGTCGGCTCAATATTCCGCAGAACAAACGACCGGAGATGACGCGGTTGAAATTATTGTGTCGTCGCTGTGCGAACTGGTTTACGATGAATATGAATTTTAATCGCTATTCGGGTGTCCACCATCGTTATGTCATATATAATCATTATCGTGATGAGAATTTCTTAATTTGCCTATCTCAGTTTCGAAGAAAATATTTATGATAAAGTGTTACCCGGATACATGTACAAATTAATTGTACAGTTTTATTTTGTAAGTTGTTGTGTTCATTATGTTTGTTTTTTTACCGCATTAATGGTAAAACATCTTTGTTACATGTAATATTCATTGGATTTATTGTAATGTGTAACTTGTTATCATCAAATTAGGCACCTTTTCGCAAATCTTCTTTTATAACCGTCGAATTGTCAAGTCGCAACGAGACGGATCGGTAAAATTATTCTTACTGGCGGCGCCGACTTTTTTAGTTTGTTGACAATCTACGATCGATTATACAACCGGCTTGGATTTGTATACCTATATACATCCTGAATAAAAAATGACGACTCATCGGAGGGGCAAGAAATTTATTTCTTGGTTACATTTTTTTTGTCTTACAAAATTTATCATGATTCTTCGCGGATATAAAATTGTATCGGCAAAAACAGCAGTGAAACGAATTTGATAGTGGTATTGTTTATCTCCCGCGATGTCGAGCTACGTAACGCTTACTATTGGCCACTTCGCCGTGTGCGAGACGCGTCATCAATTTGCGTGCTGCGCGCATTCGATTCGCCCGCGCGCAATGGCGTACCGGGTGACAGACGCTTGACCGAATGTGAAACTTATTTTATGAGCAACCTCATCATATCGAAAGTCTCTAGCGCAGTTTAGGTCCGAAATTTTTTAACTACATATCGAAGGAATCCACGGTCGAATGCAATTTCCGTATAGAATCCCCCGATAGGTTTGCATAATCTAGTCAAAAAGTTTGATGGTATAATGATTTTTCT
>JAPYZD010005002.1:0-35880 GCA_030522725.1 Ichneumoninae sp. B BG-2022a | reverse complement strand
TGTATCGAACAATATTTTTCTTTACGAAGGCAATGCAAAATCCAAGTTGTGCACCATTCACAGGCATGCCCAATGGCGCATGCCTGTGGCGCCTCGGTCACCTCGATGTTACCATAGCAACCGCTTGGTAACAGTGTGCAAAGTACTTTGCACACTGGTGAAGGCATTTTTGCGCACTGGTGAAGGCATTTTGCACACCGGTGAAAGTATTTTGCGCATCGCATTTGCGCATCGTGCGGGAATCAGTCATTTTGTATGCCTCCGAATGGTGCGCAAACGAGGATATTGCATACATGAGTAAAGAAAAAGGGAGTTCTGACTCGTGCGAAAATGCACTCGCCTTCGGCTCGTGCGGCATTTTCGCACTCGTCAAAAACTCCTTTTCTACGCCCATGCCATACAAATGACTATTTGTAACACATGCTGTCAAGCGTGGCGGAAGTGGCGCTTTGAGCAGAGGATGCGGGAAAAATGTGGTAGATACTATTCCTCACACTTATCTTGGCGTAGAAACTTTTTTCACACTTATCTCATTATAGATACTTTTTTGACACTTATCTCAGTATAGATACTTTTTTGACACTTATCTCGTTATAGATACTTTTTTGACACTTATCTCGTTATAGATATTGTTTCAGACTTATCACCGTATAGATACGAGACCGGGGCAAAATGGCACAGCGGGGCAAAACGGGACAGTGAGGGCAAAACTCAATTTTCCAATAATTTTTGGATGCCCCATTTTGTCCCAACGATAGATTCGCATTTTCAAACCCATTTTGCCCCACGTACCACCATCTCCACTATCCAAATGTTATTGAAAAATACCGTTTTGTTCCGTTTTCTCATTATCCCGTTTTGCTCCGCTGTGCCATTTGCCCCCGCTCTGTCATTTCACCACAGGTTCACGACTGGCATGCAATAGGCCACTTTCAGCTCGCAAGACTGCCATATAAAGTGCCGCGATTCATGCACGTGTTACGAAAAATATTATGCGATACTCGTACGAAAAAGCGGTCTTCCAAACGGCGGGTGCAAAGTAGGCAGCACTCGCCTCCTCTCGAGCTACGAATGTCACTCGGTTTCGCCTCCTGCTGTTGTAGCTCTCGATCCGGCTCGTGCGGCCAACTTCCGCTTCTTCGCACCAGTATCACAATAGTACATTTCGATCCGAGTGCGAAAAAAATTTTTCTGACGCGTATGAGTCTGCAGCACGGGCCCAAGGCCAGTGTTGCAATCACACGAGTTTAGAAAATGTATTTCGCATGAGTATCGAACAAAATTTTATTTCACAATGTGTGAAAATGGGGGTTTTCGCACCTTTTCGCGAAGTGTGCGCAAAAGTCGCCAATTTCCCACCGATCAAAATAATAGTACATTACGATGAAAACGTTTTTCGCACGAGTATCGTACGAAATTTTATTTCACAAGGTGCGAAAGAGAAGTTTTACGCGCGCGAAGCGTGCGTAAAACTGCACTTTACGTACCGAGTGAAATAAAGTACTATTTTAATCGAAAGAATTTGTTTTATTCATACGTAGCTTATCGTAGTTCGTTCGATGTTTTTGACACATTGCTCGAAACCAATTTTTAAGCTTCCTGGTAGTGGAAATATAAAAAAAATTCTGTAAACCGACACGGGAGTTATCGACATTTTGCACGGCAGGAATCGCCGTGGTGACCGAGGGGCTAAGGGGATTCCCCGCGCGTGAGGAACGCGCGCCCAGCGAGGACGCTCCGCGCGCTCGAATCGCCACGGTAAAGCACCGTGATGTCCGCGGGGTACCGGTGCGTGATTGCCAAGGTATCCGATGAAAAAGGGCGATCGTGTACAGCTTCCATCCATAGTTCTCCGTCATTATCGTTGTTTATGCCGTTAATATTAATGGACATAAACGGCGTCTCGTACGCGCGCTCGCGGACCCGATAGCGAGGGTTCGAGAGCCGAGCCCGGCACCGTCGGACCTTTCGCTACTTCTCTACTCTTCGCTGTAATTGAATAGACGCAGCTGTGCGTATACATCCCGGGCTCGTAAAACATTAACGGCCCACTACTCTGCTCCCCGACGTCACGAGCCACCAATCATTTTCCATTATTGCTGAAAGCCCCCGCGAACAGACCTCCGGGCACGAAGCAACATTTTTTTTTCGTTTTGTTTCTTTGCTTATCTGCTTGCGATTATCAACAAGGCGATCGATAAAAAAAAATTACGAACGAAAAGATATCGTTGCGTTGAACTTTTCAGAACGAATTTTTATCAATTTTTATCGAGGTTTTTCGACCGGTCTGATTATAACCGTTCGTCCATAATTCTTATACTTTGGGCACCTACCTGCTGCACTCTTCGTGCATCTTCCAGGAATCTTCTTTCGTCCCCGGGCTGAGTTGTCTCTCGGCTGCTGCGGACTCGAGGGGCATTTCAAATTCTACGGGGAGTTCCGAGAGAACGTGATTCTTCGGTCTAGACTATTTTCAAAGGATACCAATGCGGGACCTTGAAAGCGGCTCTGCCTAACTTGTCTTCCCGGCAAAAACCCTAGGCACAATGGAATCCTTCGACGACCGGGCGCCTCCGATCCTCGCCCGTCCTTCGTCCTATCGTCGAGTTAATTAAATAAATTTCGCATTTCGGTCACCGCCGCGTGCTTGCAGCTGAGGTAAAATAGACATCGAATTTTTCCAAACTAATCGCTGCATAAAAAAAATAAATTACATAATAGAAAATAAATCCTTAAAAATGTCTATCGAACTCGCAGAAGGCTGCAATGAACAAAGTAACATAGTCATTTTATTATTCTTTTTTATTTCGCGCCTCGAATGTACACAAAATACAAATATTACAAATTTCATTATCGTCTAGGACAGTGTTTCATATATATTTTAAAAAAAGTGTTCTCTCTTTTTTTTCCTTCCTTCTCATTCTTTTTCCAGGAACGAGCAAAAGAGAGAAATGAGGCAATGACGCCGGCAAAACGGACATATATATATACACAACTCGCGTATATATAGCGAGTCTCTCCGGCCGGCGATAGTTTTCTACTTTGCGCGAAGGGTTCACCCCACACAGAGCGATATCTACTGCCGGTTTCATGCCCGATACACGTGGCGTAATCACATGTTTAGCACCCCTATCGTTTCCGTCACGCGACGCGCGTAAACTTCGGGTAGGCGAACACGCAGCAGCGGCAGCGATATGTTTGTGATCCTGGTGGCAGCTGATGCTGGGTGTTCGACTGCCGGGGACCCCATCGACCGTGACGATTTAATTGATTAATCGTCTCAAAGTACGGAGCTCCGACGCGCCGGGGGGATAACGAGCCGCAGCCGCCTAGCGCGAGGATCTTCTTCCTGATACCATCCCGACCTTGACTCTTTCGCGATCACGGAATTCCGCACCAGATCGCGGATTTTCTTTCTTTTCAGACTTACGTACAATATCACATCGAGCCTACAACTTTTGAATTTTTTATTTTTTTATTTTCAAGGCCAATGTAATTAAGGATGTTTGGGCCAAAATCGCAACAGGGCCGCTGACCGCGTTAGTCAGTGATGGGGTCTTTCGTCTATTGAATTTATCGCAGGAACAAAACGGTGAATCTTCTCCAATTTTGGACACAATCTGTCTGATAGTTGGCGTTTCGCTGTGGTAGGTTTTTTATTCGAATCTAACAGAAATCGCCGGAGAAAATCGCTATGTTCGGTCGTTACCGACCGATTTCCGAGACGTTTACACGATACCTTATGCAGCTTTGTGTACGCGTTACTAAAAAAAACTACACGGTCAAAAAATCTGAAAAAATAGCAAACGGTTCAGGGCTCTTTCCCTACGATGTAGCAAAGTTTTATACCGATCAAACAGAAACGCATTTTGGCCCAAACATCCTTAAATCCAATTCCTATGTACCGTTAGCGACTCGAAAAAAGGAATGCGGCCGCACAATTGATTCCCGTTGACGTTGTGGTCACGAAAAAAAAAAATGCCTAAATTCGAAATGGCGTGTAGAAAATGACGGTGGACGTAGCGGGAATAAATTTCCCGACCGTAAGTTGTAATCTATGACGCGATCGCGCAACGCAAAGAGATCTTAAAATTTGTATATATTTGAAGACCGTCTTTCTTGCTATTTACAATCTTTTTCACTTCCCGAAGATCCGACATCAGAACTAAAAGATCCTGTTAATGGCGTCTGGCCGATGTGTCCGAGGTCATCGGCACGGACTCGCAGGCTCGCTGACCTACCGACCGATCTCAGCAGACAGTGTTGTAAATTCCTTCTTCGTCCTCGGTACTGCCCGAGACGTCCGAGATCTCCGAGTGCGAGGCTAATCTAACGTAACCCCGGTCCTTCTCCCTGGTACCGGTTTTTTCAGGAGGCAGCGGTTTGTTGCCCTCGGACGATTGCCGATTTCTCCCGGATCCTGAACTTTCCGTGTTCGTCGGTTCGCAAATTTCGGCGTAAATTTCCTCGGGTTTAACGGGCGGTGTCGGCGGCAGGGGTGTCAGGCTGTCCCTGACCTTCGAGTACGGTGGATCGAGATCGGTACGAACTTGAACCTCGAGAACGCTCGTGGAGACCGATCGTTGAACTTGCTGTCGCGACTGACCGCCGCATGCTGCGAGGGCGTTCGCCTCGGACTCGAGACTGGCGTATCTTTCGGGCGTCCTCATGCCGATTTCCGGTCGGACGGCGAACGTGAAAGAAGCCGATTTCTTCGCCGGATTTCTGCTCCTTCCGCCCTGCGCTATCCTCGCGATTCTCTCTATGAAGCCGTTGTTGCTTGCGCCGCTTCTCGAGTGACTGCGATCGCGAATCGTCGTCCTCTTTATGTGCTCGAGACCTTCCTTAAGGCTCTGCAAGATCGGCTTGGTCTCCGGTTTCGATTTTATCTCCTTTAGATTGAGCTCCTTCAGCTGGGAATTCCCACCGGATGTCGGCTTGGGTGGCGCCACCCTCGGCTCCGTAGCTCTCTGGTCGAGAGCTCTTCTGCAATCAGAACATTCGACAGTCGTGTCATGCGTTAAAAAAAATTTAGCCCGAGCGAAGCGCGACAGCGGCGACGTGCGGAATTTTTTTTTCCTCGGAACGATGTCACGGACTTGAATCGCAATATCGTCGAAGATGTGGACTTTTACGACGGGAAAGAAGGCTAATTGTTTCTCACGGATGGAGATTGTGAAAGGTAATTGTAATTCATAGGAATTACTCGAGGAGAGTTGTTAAATTCGCGTGGAACGCGCGTAGAAACTGGGATTATAGTCGTCTGTCGAAACATTTTGTGGGGTATATTACCTGCAAGCGGAGAGAAGTCGTTGCATCTTGGGGGAGGCGAGTAGACGAGCTTCCGATGGACAGCCGAGTCTCGCCCGCTTGACTCGCGGTGCGCCCGGACCCGTGGCCACCAGCTCGAGAAGTTCCGGAACCGTTGCATTGGGCAGCGGTCTTTCGGGCATCAACGGAACCGCGCAACCGAGGACTATCGGACCTCGGGTCGCGCCTTCCAACTGCATTAGACCACTGTAGTCGCGCGGCAGTGGAATCGGCAGTGGTCCGGCAACTAGACGTACCTGCGATCGCGAATTGTAACGATTGAAATCGCGTCTTTTTTTGTACACTGAGAAAAAAAATCGATGCGGTCAACAAAATGCGCGCTTATGGGTGACGAAACAAACTTTTGGCTAATCGAACGAAATAATTGTCATAGTAAGTAAAGAACCATTTGATTCGACGGCAGGGGAGACCGGGGACAAAAGTAACACGGGTCAATTGTAACAAGCGGCTGCGCAATGCTGTGCATGATCGGACGCATCGGATATGAAGTGAGCAACATTATAAACATTACCTCATAAGGTGATCTTTATAATGTTACTCACTTTGCGCAGCCGCTTGCCACATTGCGCAGCCGCTTGTTACAATTGACCCGTTTTACTTTTGTCCCCGGTCTCCCCTATGTTAGTTCGATCAACGAGATATTCCTTTTGATCAACCAAACTTTGTTTCGCCACCCGTAAGCGCACATTTTGTTGACTCGATTGACTTTTTTTCTCTGTGTATGCAAGCTACTGAGATCATTTCTGCTTCCTCATGGAGGAAGATTCTCGGTAAAAAAAAAATCGAGATTTTAATGAAAACGTATTCAGAACGTTCGAAACCATCGAAAAAACAAATTTAGAAAAAAGTCCGGATATATATATGTGTGCGTGTATTAGGGTGGTTCTTCAATTGAACATTTTTAAATTTTCTGGTGGCCACCCTGTATTATCGCGAGGTGTAAAATAAAAATGCGATGTGTGACGGATCTCTGTCATTAATGCATTCTTAGAGGTCGCTACTGGCTATTTAAAAATTTAATAACTACGGAACATAAAAATTTTAAGTTAAAATGAAATATTCGAGTCCCCAACTATGCATGAGTGTGTGATGCAAGCGTAAAGAATTTGAACCGCTGTAACTCGGGAATACGTCGACCGATCAAGCTGAAATTCACACACAGCAGGTGTTGTTAATAGTCAATGTTTCTTCAAAATTTCATTTAAAAGTGTTATGTTGTTTTTTTTTGTATGCGATTTCTTATTTCTTCCAAAAAGTCTGCGCGCGCTCTAGATCTTACAATTTTTTTTTTTTTGCTGTAGGGTCAAAAAGCTATACGCAGATGAAGTATAACCGCCCGATGATTCTTATTAAATTTTTTTTTCTTACCCTGAGTGGAAGATCTCTCCTGGCAAGCTGGTGAACTCTGTAAAGGACGGCGTCGCTTCCCGTATCGAGGCTACCGCTCTGACAAGTCGCGTAGAATTCCCCTCTCGACGAGAGCGGCGCGAACAGTTCATGACCCTGAGAATCAAGACACTGAGCGTACTGATCCCTCTCCGAGGCTCGGGAATTCTTTCCATCCTGAACACCGCTCGTAACACCGGCGATACCCGTCGAAACTGGTGATCTTCTCGTGTCCTGGAAAACCGCCGCCAGTCGTAGAACCTCCCCCCAAGCTCAGACGGAAGACTACGTAAAAAGACAAAAAAGGTAAACATTTAAAAAAAAAAAAAAAAAAAAAAAAAAAAATGAATATTCGCGACGTTTCTTACCAAATGAATATTCAAACCAAAACCAAGAACCCATCACGGATCTTGCAAAAAAAAAAAAAAAAACAGCGCCGTTCGACGAAATGGAAACTGACCGCTCGACCGTGACTCCGAGAAAAAAAATTAATAATTTATGAAACCCACACCGAGCTACCTCTCCAAGAAATTTTACGTGTCGCACCCGTCAGCCGCGGCAACCGTGCCAGAAACTTCCCAATGACGATCGTCGCGAGAGAACGAGGCGCCTTCAATGGTACACCGTTCAATCGTACACTCATTCATTCTTACGGAAATAAATCGTACACCGTAAAAAATGTGACATAAATTCACAACTTCGTTCAAGTGTACAACGCAAATATCTTACACTTGCCCAATTCTCGGATCAAAAACTGTACACCGCTATTTCCTTACACCTCAAAAAGTTTACGTATTCAATATTTTACACATTAGTAAGTTTACACTATTTCATTGTAGACAGTAAAAAAAAGTTTGTACTTTTTACAACACTTATTCCACAAACCTCCACAAACGTCCACAATTTTTTATTTATTAATATTTTAGTTTTACAAACAAAAGTACAAACTAACATTGTTAATTAAACGAGAAACAAAACGGCTTGTTTGTAATATTTAAACCTGAAGAAATGAGTTTGTCACTTATTTAACAAAATAATTTTTACGACACTTTGTATTCCGCTTTTACGAAATTATTTTTGACTGTGTAATACTTGCCAAACCTTACAAATAAAAAATATTACACATTCAATATACTCGACATGACGGGAGGAAAAACGGCCTTCGGGAGGGGAATTGGATGAGCGCTGCTGTCATTCTGCAGGTAAGATGAACCACATGGCGGGTTACCATGTGATCAAAGTCAACAGTCGGTTCATCTTACCTGCAGAATAACAGCGGCGTTCCTCCAACGTGCCTCTCTAAGGCCGTCTTTCTTCTTCGTCGGTGTAAGGTTGCACGCGTGTAAACTTACGCATGTGGAGTATGTTAGATGTGTAATGTTCTAAAAGTAGTAGGGTTTGCCGAGTGTTGCAATGAAACGGTGTAAACTCCCTAGTGTGTAAAATATGGAATAGGTAAACTTTTCGTGGTGTAGGGGAGAGCGGGGCAAAATGGCACAGCGGGGCAAAACGGGATAATGAGACGAAACGCAATTTTCAAATAACTTTCGGATGGTGGCGATGGTGATCCGTGGGGCAAAACGGGGTTGAAAATCCGAATGAATCGTTGGGACAAAATGGGGCATACAAAAATTATTGGAAAATTGCGTTGTGCCCTCACTATCCCATTTTGCCCCACTGTCCCATTTTGCCCCGCTCTCCCCCAAGGAAATGTCGGGTTACATTTTTTAATCCGAGGGTTGGACAAGTGTAAGATGATGCCACAAGGGAGGAAAGTGCGTGTTTTCACCGAGTGTGAAGTTTGATGCCCGCGGGAGCTTCCAGAATGAGTAACGAGACTTATTACTCCGTAAGGAATAATGAAACTGTACTGCGCGTGCACACAGGTTAGTAATGATCGTCGGTCAATAATAGGCCGTTTTCCGCCCGTATTGCACGCAAGGAATGTAGTTATTTTAGCGCTGTCAGCAAAAAATTGAGTTTTGCCCTCACCGTCCCGTTTTGCCCCGCTGTTCCATTTTGCCCCGCTCTACCCCCCAAGGAAATTGCGGGGTAGAGTTTTTAATCCGAGGGTTGGGCAAGTGTAAGACATTTGCGGTGTACACTGGAACGAAGTTGTGAGCTTATGTAACATTCTTTGCGATGTACGATTTATTTCCGTAAGAAAGAACGAGAGTACGATCGAAGGCGCCTCGAGAAAAGACAGCGCTCAACGAACAAATTCTCCCATGGAATTTCTCCGAGCACTTTCAATATCGATCCTCCCTGACCTCCGAGAGGAATCACTTTCCTCGCTTTTACGATCGTCGGAGCTAGCACAGCGCCCTCCATAGACTCCCAGAAGGCTGCGGTCCAGCGTCGAAGCCTCGCATCGGCAGAGAACCCCGATCATTGTAATAACACTATATTTTAAGCGTAAACAATTCGTCGAAGATTACTCGAGAGGGAGACGAGCACGGGACGCGGATGTGTAGGTGCTCGCATCGATGAATCTTATCCGTGGCGCGCTTTCGCATATGGCGAGCGGCAAGGGCCGAGGCATATAGCACCTCGGCGATCGCGCGGATCTCTGCTCCGATGCACTTGCGCCCAGCTCAGGAAAAGGGTTGCCTCGGGCTTTCCCCGTCCTTCTTCTTGCATCGCTCCCTCTCTCTCTCGCGTTCCTGCGCGCCTCGTCGTCTCTCGCCAGACTCGGCTCGCATCCTCCCGATGACAGAGTTACGAGCGATGCGCGCCGAGGATAACACGAGAATAACAGCGCACGCGCGTTGGATATAGAAATTCTACATGACCATAATAGTTACGGTGGTGTAATGGGCATAAGAGCCGCGCGTTATTGTAAGAGGGGCCTGCTCACGCGCGGCTTCGAGACCAGCGAGGGCTTTCACCGAGAGGCTAAGCAAGCTGACTTAGGCCGCGTGCCTATTACGTTACGGTACGAGCCGCATGATCATGCGGACGGAGAGAAAGAGAGCCGGAGTCGCCAGAGTTCTCCGGGGCTCGCCTACGTCGAAACGCAGCATGCACGAATGAATCTCGGGGACGCAAAGGGGCGATATTATGCTGCCGTTCCTCGGCCCGCCGCGGTTTATATCAACAGACACATTGACATTCGTGTCACGGCCAGACGACAGTCCTGGCGCGCTGCACCCAGGAAAATCTAATGTTCATGACAAGCCGCGATTGTAACGGCCGTCGCAGTGTATATCCGCGTATCCCGCGGGTCTCCGCGCAATCTCGTGCGACTGTTAATGCAATTCGTGCTTTTGTCACGCGATAGGCAATTTCTTTGTCGCCGGGCCTCGATGGACGATGAATCCCGAGGTATTCTTACGGCGGGCGGGAATCATTTCACGGGATGAACGACAGGGCGATGAGCGATTTTTTTTTTAATTGGGGGTAACATGATCCGGTGCGTGTTCAGTCAAATGTGGATTTGAAAAATGTAAAAGTTCGTGCGACCGTGAAGATATCTGCGTGACATCAAATTCCATCTTTGGCAAGTCTCTGTCGATGCATTGCTGTAGGAAGGAAACAAATGATTCACTTGTAGAATTTTATTCTCTAAGTGATCTTCCTCGAGCGAAGTTTGTGCGGTGCAGAACACAGGCGTTATAACTTCATGAAATTTAGTATCGCGCAGATATTTTCAAGATCATAGACTTTGTTCACTAACTTGTATTGACAACATTGCGGTATTTTAAGTATTAAATCTTGCACCTGATGAGATTTAACAACAGCGCGCAAGCTCCCTACCCCACATTTTTATCTCCTTGCAATAGTGAAATTGATTTTAATTCCATCAAAGCTTGAAGTTTTGAAGAAACTTCAATTCAATCTTCAGCGTCCGAATTCTTACCGGGACCATCGTAGATAAGGTTCATTATTAGCGAATTCCATATTACCATGTATGCGAAAAAACGATTTCGATGGACCGCTGCGGGACGTCTGGGAAAAAAATGTTGTTAAAAGATGATCTTTGAAGGACAATTGAAAGATCTTTGAAGGACCATTTTTATTTATTTATTTATTTATTTATTTATTTATTTATTTATTTATTTATTTATTTATTTATTTATTTATTTATTTAGTTCACAATCAAAGCATTTTGCCGCGATTGTGAATATTGAAAATTTCTGCAAAGCTTTTATACTTTATAGCTCAATCGGAAGCTATACGAACATTTATTGGCAATAATATATATTTTTTTTACGACTCGCTCGCCCTCGTTTGCCTCCCTCTCATCTCACCGACACACCTCATCCCTTCTGTGCCGCGTTATATACTGTTACGAACGAATTCTTCGTATATCGCGTGCGCTTCTCATTTAAAACGTTTAACTGCTCTGTTTACGACGCTGCTCTTTGGCGAACCATGCCGGCTATAAACAGGCAAAAGTATTATCTACAGGGTTCTCTCGCGCGCGGATTACTGTTCGCGCAGTCGTGAAAACACTGAAAGCCCGACGAGCGCGTCATTGGGGTTTACGCGAATCGCGAATCTCGCGGTTTGCGGTGCGCCGAACGATGCGCCGCGCGCAACACCGCTCCCCGCTGCAACTCCGCGATTTCCTCTCACTCGGGATTCGCGAGACGGACTACATTCGCGCGCGACTCGCCTGCCGGCAGTGTCTCTCGTGGGAAAATGCGGTAAGCTTATGTCTCGATAGTAAAATAACGCAAGATATTAAAAAATTCATTAAAAAATCCACTAATTGGAAACTGCACCTGGCGAACTTACCCATTTTCGAGTGAGTGAGAGTGTAAGCCCGGAGAGGTTTAGCGAGTAGGAACGCGGGCACTCCGGCCCTGACAAGACCACCTATCCTCCTGTAAACCCTGGCACTCCCGGTACCGCTGTTGTTCGAAACAACTGAGAACCAACCTGCAACAATAAACAATAAAAATTTGATTTTTTTTCTTATTTCTTAAAAAAAAAAACCGAAATTTGCATTAATAACCAAATTCATAGAGTAAATGAATAGGGCAAATGAATAGGGTAAATGCATAGGGTAAATTCGTAGGGTAAATTCATAGGGTAAATACATAGGGTAAATTAATACGGTAAATTAATAGGGTAATTAATACGGTAATTTCATAGGGTAAATTAATACGGTAAATTAATAGGGTAAATTAATAGGGTAAATTCATACGGTATATAATTCAAAATATCGCTAGAGCCGATTCGTGGGTCAATTAATAAGAATCCTCCCTCTTCCTCGAACACTAAACGATAAAACTTGCAGAGTTTATCATCACGGGTATTCAATCAATTTTCATGTGCTTTACCTTCAATTTATGTTCTTGTAAAACAAATTTTTTAATTAAAAAATAAACCCCACCGCCATACCGCTGGGAATTACCCTCCGGCGCTTCGTAACTGGGTCTGAGAGCTTCGCCTACATTCCACTCCTCTGAACTGTGCTCCCAGCGACTGCATGCTCATGCACTTGAGAGCGCACTAACTTAAATTAATAATTTATCGTCGATTCGCCCGTCGCTGTAACGCCCGTTAAAATGTAATCGTCGTATAATTTACACACGAATGTAAACATCGACTCCTTGTCACCGCTATTTACAGGAGGAGGCTGCAGGAGGATAGGGGGAGGGGGGGGGGGGTCGAAGCGCATAATTCGCGAGCATGAGAGCTCGACCGATTAGCGTGGTGAATATGTATATATATATGTACACGCACATCTATGTGCCTACCCGAGGACGAGAAGCGATCTTGCTCTGGTCCGCTCGCAGCATCAGCAGCACGCTCTCGAACCTCTCGGAGAGCAACCAGCACGGCCGCACCACTGCTGGTGGTTGTGCTCCTGCTGCTGCGGTATCTCCAGCCATCTTCGATTGATTTACAACGAGAGTAGCGAACCGCGAGCTCGGTCTGGTTCGCCCCGATGATACTTTTATCGTCGATGAGAAAATTTATTGGAAATCCGCGTTGCTCTCCCTCCCTCATCGCCGTTCACCAACCTCCGCCAACCTCCCCCTCCCCCTTCCCCGGCATTACAATGTAATCTTATGCTAAAAGCAGCGCGAGTGCCGATGCGAGTCTGCGGGCACCGGATGGGACCAAGCAACCTCCCCAGGGTGGGTTCACCGAGCCGAACGATAAATTCGTCCTTGATGACTCCTCTCTTTCTCTGCCCGGTGCACTCCACCTTCGGCGCTTCGCAAGAGCCTCCGACAATCGCTGCGTGCACCCTACGAGAGCCTGCGAGGAACCTCGGCCTCGCTCGTTCGCTCGCCGCTCGGTTCCTGAAATAAATTAAAGGATCGTTGAATCCGCACTGTCTCGGCGGGGGGTGGGAAGCGGGCTTGTTGCCGACCGATAGAAACTATCCGTCCGTCCGTTCTCGTGAAAACGACGGAAGCTCTAAAACTCGCTCGACGATCGCCGGGAGGCCGAGTTCGCCCGATCGCTCGTAATTCTCATACGTTCGACGATAAATATCGTCTACCTCGTTTGTATCTCGGACGCGCGGCTCCGGAGATACAGAACTAACGACCGAGTACTGTGTATCTAAAGACGATTTCGTTTCTTTTACGTCCAGGAAACAGCGAGACAGAGTTTTGAGTGCCGGGTACGTTTTCCGAGAGCCGTTGAATTCGTATCCGTCGCTCAACCTTCGTCGTTTCGGGATAAAACGTCGGTTTTTTTCATGGATACCTCGCACAGTTGGATATCCCGCGGTTATATCGATGGAACGATAGGAGCGCCGACATTACGGCTAATAGAATTTACCGTATACCGAGTCGGGAGATAGACAGTCGAGTCTCTCTATCCGGATAAGGTTACAGCGGCATTCCCGCGGAATTATACATAGTCACGGCCGAGCATGCGTACGCCTCCCTCCTGTGGCTCTTAAATCGTTGGCTGTATATTACGCCATTCTCTATATTACTGTGCGATTTTTCCATGATTTTCTCGACGATCGCCAATGAAATCGGATCGTCGAGCGCGCATCGGACCTAGAGAGCCAACCTCGGGAGCGGAGCTTCGACGGCAAGTGATCTCCGGAAAGATCTTCGGACGATCTATCGAGGATCCGCTATCTAGAATTATTTACTTGTCGCGCACCGTTAAGGTAGTCAGTGCGAATAGTGTTCAGCTCGCATAAGTTTCAGATAAATGAGAGGGAATTGCGAACTCTTCTGGATGGTAAAAAAATCTGAAAAAAATCAAGTACGTTAAAGGTGCTGAAAATGTTATTTGTGCATAATAATAATTCCAAAATGTTATTAACAAATTGATGAAAACTAACTTTTTATGAAAGTGCTTCGTTCTCTTTTCTGTATACGTATGAAGTTTTTCAGATTGCAAATTCACTTTGATTTTTTTTTTAGTATGAGAAAAACGTGTAGAGAGTCGCAAAATTCAAAGTGGATTTAAAAATCTGAAAAATGTATACGTATTCAGAAAAATTAACGAATAATTTTTATAAAAAAAAGTTATGTTTACGGCAGATTTGTTGAACAATTTTATTTTTCATCAATGTGTTAATAACATTTTGAAATTATTATTATGCAAAATTGATCTTTTCAGTGTCTTTAAGACGCTTGATTTTTTCCAGATTTTTACATGATCGACAAGTGTTTACAATTCCCTCTCATTTCGCTGAAACTTGCGCGAAGTTAACGCTATTCGCAAGGACTACCTTGAGTCTCCGACTTTTTGCCTCGCAACGTTTCGCTCGTACGGAAAGATATACATACGATTTATCGATGGCGTTAACCGTCGGCGGACCTTCCGACAGCCTCGACTTCCGCGATTTCAATTAGGACGTTATACTTGGTTGAGACGCGCGTGAGCTGGCAAAACGGTCGGGAAGTTTCGCGGCGCCGAGAGATCGAGAAACTAGTGATACGGAGTTTAATCCTTTTTTTCACCGTTCGTCGTGGAAAAAAAGGCTGGGATTCGATGGGGCTTAGGGAGAGAAGGAAGAAACTCGAGGAGGAGCGACGAGAGATATTGGAGAGGGTTGAGACGGCAGGAATGGCGAAAAAGTTCGCCACTCAAGCTTGTTGGTTGTAGATAATTGTCGGCGATAGTGAAAACACGTGGCCGAATAGCCATTACTTATTGTATAGCCATACAGCGAGCGGGGCGGGGTGGGGGGATAGTGCAGAGTCGATAACGCGAGCGCTCGTTGCTACCGCAACAGCTGCCACTCGATATTGCACGGTTAATTGGTCTCTCCTTTTACACTGTGCGCATACCGGTACGTACAACAGGCCGGATAAATATTTCTGATCCACGGAGTATATTTATCTGGGAAAATAATTACCGCCGACCCTTCGCGCTTATATGAAAAATATCTATAGGAGCAAAAAGGATTATTTGCAGATTGCTTGAGTATATGTTTTTTTACACTCCTTCGCAAAGCTCACTGCTTGAGAAAGTTCGTTGAGCAATTTGAAAAAAAAATGTTAACATTTTTTTAAAAATTACGATAAAACATTTCGAAGCGTGCAACTTCCGCTTCGTTACTTGGACGTCAGGCGGGTCGAGCAAAGTCGTGCGACGGACGGCGGTGGGCCCGGAGTGGCCATCGGCTTTGTGGTTGGGTTTTAGAGCCGGTTGCTCAACCGATCGAAGAAACTTGGTCAAATCGATCGTGCAACGCCGGGGCTCTCGGCGGAGCCCTGCGATGCGATCGGCGATAAAAGGACCCTTCCGCTCTCCATCCCTCAGACCCCCCGATGCTTATTACACATTAATGCATCGGGCAATGAGTTTGTCCTGTTACATTGGCCCGGTTACGTAGTGCACTGAGAAAAAATTACATAGTTAAAGCAATAATACTGACTTTATACCATAAAAAATAGTTACCGAGGGGAATGTCTACATTTTTATAGCTACGACAATGACAAAAAATCATGGTTGCCACCATAAATATAATTTTACCAATTGAATATATACCATCAGAAACTATCTATATAAACGTTCCCTCTGGAAGCTATTGGTTATAGTAGGAAATACTATCCTTTTTCTCAATGCGCCCTTAAATCCCAAAGCTATTAAGGTAGTACTAGCGAACAGCCTGAGCCCACGTGAGTTCAGAGAGAATTAAAAGAAAATTGCGAACACTTCTCGACGGGAAAAAAATCTGAAAAAAGATCAAGCATATGGAAGGTGCTGAAAAGATTCGTTATGCATAATAATAATTTCAAAATGTTACTAACAAATTGACGAAAAAAACAAAATATCAACAAATCCCCCGGCAACTTAACTTTTTGTTCACATAAAAATAATTTGTTAATCTTTTTGAATACGTATGAATTTTTTCATAATTTTGTGCAATTTTCGAAACTAACGTTTTTTTTATTAACTAAAAACGCGATTTTCCACAATTACACGAAATTCTGAAAATTCATACGTATTCAGAAAAATTGACAAATCGTTTTCATAAAAAAAAAGTTAGGTTCCCGGGTGATTTGTTGGGAAATTTTTTTTCCGTTAATTTTGGAATTATTACTATGCAAAATTAATCTTTTCAGTACCTTCCATATGGTTGATTTTTTCAGATTTTTATCTTATCGAGAAGTGTTCGCAATTTCTCTCTCAATCCTCTCTGATCTCGCGTGGGCTCAAGCTGTGTGGTACTACCTTAATATGCGATCGACTGATCTTCGCGACCATCTTCGCGAGCGAGGAAAATTTTTTGTACGACGCGGAAGAGAAAGGGTATCAGAACAAATTGTACTCTCCCGACCTCTGGGAGACGTTTGCATCGATATTTTTTTTTTTCTTAAATTTTTTTCTTCGGCCAAGCCTCCAGGAAGTGGCTCGATCGGTGGCAGAGACGGTCCAAATGTCTCTGAGAAACGGGCAAATCCTCCCGGCGCCTCGCCGACATTTTCAATTTCTAATTCGCCGCTCGTAGATAAATTTTAGCTATCGGGACAAAACGGTGAACGGCGTTCGATGGTCGTGTGCGTTGATGTTTGATAAATAGCCTCTCGGAAACGCGCGCGCACGATTCGTTATTCGCGACCGGTGTTCAAAGACGCGAATCGGCAAAACGCGCCGCCAGACCAGGTGGAGATCGGCGAAAAGACATTATGAAAGATAAGAGAAAGATTCCGTGTGTCGTAACGTTGCCGGCGTGTGTGCATGGAATTTCATTTGCCGCGTCGACGTCGAGGCGTTGACAATTGCGCGGTGCGGCGAAAAAAGCCTCTATCTCGCGCGGACACACGAAGTCGTTCGGTTCGTCGATAGAGGACCTTCGCGTGCGCGACTGACTTACCGAGCGAGCAACAGAGACCTCGTTACAACCGACCTCCATTACCAAATCGAGATCAGCCCGATCGCTCTCTCATTGAAAACCTGTCCCGCCCGGAGGTCGGGACAGGTTTTCAGGTGGAAGTAAGAGTGAATACATATTTCTGCTCGGGCTGCCTTCGAGCGTTTGCCTTCTGAGTTAACTCCGCGGCTTTCACGCTGTTATTGCGCAACTCGTATATCTTCATCTCTCTCTCTCTCTCTCTCTCGCTCTCGCCCTATTATATTGAGACCCCACGCACAACAAACGAGACGCATAAGATTACACGCGTCATATCCCACGAACACGCGGATTACCCGCGATTATCTGATACCGGGACTCAGAGATACAATTATCGAAAAATACATTCCAGAATTATTATATTATTATTATTATTATTATTATTATTATTATTATTATTATTATTATTATTATTATTATTATTATTATTATTATTATTATTATTATTATTATTATGCATGTGGCAGAATACGAAGATTCAAAAGAGGAATGTGAGACATAGACTCACAATATGTTACAGAAGTAGTCCCGTATAATAAGCCGGGTGATGACTAGCGACAGATACGGCTTACTAAAGTAACGAACAGAGGTGAGCAAATTGGAGCAGCTTACAACATATTACGCAATCGATAGCAAGGCCCTTAGCTTAAAGCAGTTTGATGGGAAGCAGAAAAGTATTTTCATATTGCCTATCCCGTTACAGCCTAACAACGCCGCAAAGTTTTCTTCCGGGCTAAGGTTGACATTTGATCGATCAATTAAAAAGTGCCGTCTCAGCGGGTTATAAAGTGGGCAAGGTAGTAGAACGTGGTGCAGTGGTTTGTTTTCGTTCAAATTACAATGAGTACACATATGCAACGGATCATATAAGTAAAGCGCATTCAAAACGAATCAGCGTTTATTATTAATATTATTATTATTATCAACAATAATAACAATGCTACCGGTTGAGCCGGATATAAACTTATAAGTAAGTAATAGGCGTTTACGGGAAATGGGGGAAAAAGTGAATAAATCCATTAAAGTTCTGTCCGCGAGTTCTGCTCAAAAAGTCACGGAACATTAGCTCCGCCATTAGATATCGGAGCCGAAGCGACGCGTGGTATCATAGCTGGAAATTCTTGTCGCAGTGTCATTCTTGGAAATTTGCAACGACGAGGAATTTCACTTTCAGGGACGAGAGTTGTCTCGTACATACGTATCCACCTATACCAGCAGCGGCGACGACGGCAGCGGCGGCCGCAGATCGTCTCGCATATGTGCACGATCTACGCGAGCCGTGAGACTCACCAGGTGGTCGGCATGTAAATTAAGCGTCTCCCGGTTTTCCGATCTTTTTGCTTGTCTTCCAATGCCTTTTAATCCTTTTAATTTCTCAGGGGCGGAGGGGTGGGGAGGAAGTGACGGAGAGAGGGAGATTCTCAGTCCGACAGAATCTCGACGTACACACGATAAAGTGTAAGTGCTACTTGTCAACATGTGAGGATGATCATACGTGAATCGTGCCTCACATGCCCGGATCGTTTGGTTTTATTTTCTACGCTTGTGTCACTCCAGCTCGTACGTCAAATCATTTTTTTTCTCACCGTAGATAACACGCCTCGCCAATCTTTTCCGCCTTAAGGGAGACTTTTATATTTTCGCATTCCCTCCATCTGCTTATTTCTCACCGCTGTACATATATGAGTAAAGGGGGGGACAAAATGACCAGCCACGCGATTCAGGGAGTTTTGTCGATTCATTTTGCCCCAGCCTCCCCTATATTTATTCATCGCTTCACTTGGGTTCGTGCGGCTACCGGTAGCTTCACCACGCGCTCGGAATCACGGAACCACGCGCTCGGCCATCAATTTCGCATGCAAATTTTCTTGGCAAAACGTGAGGATTACAATAAATAACGATTACGCTCGGACACGCCGTTGGTAAACCGCCTGTCTCGGCCTCCCTACGGTAATTCTTCGGCGTGGATACAGTATGAAATCTTCGTGGTTTGCATTCGCACAACTTTGTACCACGCTCTCGAGATATACGAAGACGGGGGGCTTTGCGGTTGTTAGCGCTGCCCGCGAGCGGTATTGCACGAATCTTCATGGATATTTAGAAAATATTTTTTTTTGCTTTTTTATTATTTTAACGTCACGTTCATCAGAGATAAGATTCAAGATAATCGACCAAAACGAAAAGAATTGAGGTGGTTGACGAGGTTTTTTTCTACGCAAGAAAAAAGCACAAAACGCGAATCAATTTTTATTTTGATTCCGAAACAAGCTTTTTCACCCTCGGACAAGTTGGGCGACTCAGAGAAACGCCCGAGATCTTGACGAGCCGCTGTCCGATTCGATTTCGTCGCAAAACATCGTTTGCATCCGCAGTTTCATCTTCAGTTTCTTGGCTTCGGGCATTTTTCTCAACTGATTATACAGCGACATGAGAAAATGATAGTCGTCATCGTCGTTATCCATAGCTGCGACGTTTCCCGATCTTCTTCCTTGCCTCAGCGACTTGACGGGAGAATCAAGCCCTTCGCGGTCAGCCACCACTATTATGCTGGCATGTTCTTTCTTCATCGATATTATCGTCACTTCATCGATGTCTTCTCCCGTACGCGCGTCACGATTTTTCACGCCTCTCGTTACCAAGCGAACCCTTCGAGGTTCCTCGAAAAATTGATTCGTTCCGGAGTTCTCTCGAACTTCGATGATTTTGACGCTTTCCTGCGATTCGCTTATCGATAAATTGCGAATGGTGGTTTCTTCTGCAGTGGTTGCCTCCTCCATCCGATCGTCTTCAGGAACGTACCGATCTACGCTTTGATTCCCGAGGAGAATCGAAGATTCGCGCCGATTCGGCGGAGCCTCGACGATCCTCGTAGTTCCGGGCCGACGCGTCAATTGGACCGCTTCAGGAATCTTTGACGATTTTTCCGAAATTTCTGTACCACTTGCACGATCGTCGCCACTCTTGATCGTCACCGAGTCACCGAGTTTCCAAAGGAGTTCGACGGCGCCTTCGCTGGCTTCGAATCGTTTCTTTCTGTCCGGCGACACGCCAACTGATCGCATCGCCGAACCGGCGCTTCTCTTCCTCGTCAAAATCTGATCAACTTCGTTGCCCAGATTCGTCACTCGGTGGCTCGAAGTTAACTGGCGACATCGCAACAGCTCGGCCTCCCTTCGCGCGGAGTTCGAGTCTTGGCGCTGTTTTCTCTGGCGGAAAGTCAGACCTGCTCCACGATGATCTTCTGGAATGGCCAGAACGGAGTCCGACACGGAAAGTCCTGTTGCGCCTCTGCTGATCGAACTTTCCTTGCTGGATCCCGCTGAGCTCAATTTGCCGTCCGATCTTTTCTCCGATGCGGAAGGAATCCTGGAACTTGTCTCTTCGCCTTCCAGACAGCATGTCGACTCCAGGACGTAGCCGGTCTGGCGATGATCCGTGACGCGCTCGGTCATCCAGACGGGACGATCGGTCGCAACCCTCGCGGAAGACGCGGTCGGTCCGGACGTCTGCGATCCCTTGTTCGCCGTTATCAGCCATCCGTTCTTTCCGTTCGTGATCCGCAGGGAGTTGTCGCGCAGCCTCTCGCGACTGAGCAAAGCGGAACGACGATTCCGCAGGAGGCTCCTCCTGCTGTTGCGTTTCCCCGAGATCCTCGGACGGTCGCGCCTCCACGGATGCCACCCGTGTCTCGCCAGTTGGACTGGAAGGAATTTACGAAACGATACCAGACGGGGGATTCCCCCGTTTTGCCGGGAGGAACCTTCGTCCAAACTCGTCGTGGCATGAAAACCGATCACGGGCAGTCGAGCCGGACTGCAAGGTGGAGGAACGTGACTTTCCTCTCGGCTTACCTGATTGATTTTTAATATCGAACGAGGACCTAACCGACGAAATTTCGGGACACGTGCGACACTTCGACTCGACGAGCTCCCGATGCGTGAAACCGTAAGACCCGTCGTCGCTGAAGACTCCTGAATTTTTACCATCGCTGGGCGTCCCGGAACCAGACATCGCGTAATCCCTCGTTCGATCCGTCGGGATTATGAAATTGAAAAAAAAAAACGTTTGACAGGACGAAATGGTAAGCTGGTGTGTGGGATCAACGAAACCGGTGTGAAGTCGCTGAGGGGAGGGATAGAGTCGTGAAACAAAAGGCGTGAAAGGTCGACGGGCGACGAAAACTTATCAGATCAAACTCATAAAATAACGCATAAAAACCTTCCTTGTCTGTTCCGTAATTCAGCGGAAGCTAAGAAAATGCGTTATTTTTTTTTTAGTAAGAGCGTTCCTTTATTCGCCCACTAAGAAAAAAAATCGATTGCCTCAATGGAATGCGCGCCTCCGGCAGGGGAAACAAATTTTTGGTTGATACGAAATAATTGTCGTAGTAAGTAAAGAAACATTCGATTATACGGCCTGTTTGATGTACGAGGTATTCCTTTCGATCAACAAAACATTTGTTTCACCACCCGTAAGCGCATATTTTGTTGACTGAATTGATTTTTGTTTTCTGTGCGTTCTTTTCGTCTAACAGTTACTGTCAGTTTAGATTCAACTGCATACCGGATGAATTAAAGAACGTAGTTGAAAGACATAAAGGTTAATTAAAGAACGTAGTTGAAAGACACAAAGATGAATTGAAGAATAGTAGGGTGCAAACAGCTGAATAGAAAAAGGCGGATGTTACATGTAGAGTAAAAGAGTTTGAATAAAAAAAACGCAATCGGTTGAGAGTTGGGGTGGGATCCTGAGCTCTTATTATCATCGTTTCGCCATAGCGTAAAGCATTGTACTAAGTTGGCAATAGGAATTCAGGATCCTGACTCTGATGCAATCGAAGTGGATAGAAGACCGCATTAGGAAACGCGACTCAGTGTAACCAGCAACAATCCCGATGAATTAAGGAGCACAGTGATGTGAATAGAACTATACTACTAGCGAAGTTTTCAGTTCTAAAAGTATAAAACGACATGCGAGACGTTTTCCCTGAAAGATTGAAACTGGCGATTCGAGCGTATCTGGAATTCATCTCGAATGTAATTCAACGATCGAAACGGATAAATTAAGAATCTCACGGAAAGTCATAATTTTTTTTTAACCTCACTCATTGACCATTACTCTATCATACTTGCGATGTTTTCAGTTCCAAAAGTATAAAACGACATGCGAGGCGTTTTCCCTGAAAGATTGGAACTGGCGATTCGAGAACCAACATAATCGGGAGCTTATCGGAGAAATCTCCTCTTGGAAAGTTCCATATTGGCACGAACTGCGTCTAACGATACCTAACGCGCGCCCGCGCACATGGCAGCCTCCCTTTCTATAATTGATAAATGATAATGTTTTACTAACGACGCAACGGCACGTCCCCCCCCCCCCAGTTACAGCCAGGCCTCGAGGCCAATTTCAGTTATTGTTCAGCGTAGGTGCAGCCCACGGGGTACAGCAAGATACCGGAGGAGGCATACACGATTAATATATCTATAGGTATAGAGATCGTTGAGTGCAAAACCTTGCCTCCACTTTGTGCGAGACTCACGTCCGATTGGGGGGAGGGGGGAGGGGGGGGGGAATAACCCTCTCGGATACACAATGGCAAACGATCGTGAATCAGATACCAGCCTCCCTCGCGCGGCTGACTCGGTGCGAATGTACCGCGGGCGCGTATTGCACCGCAACGATGCACACCGTCCGGCTCCGGTGAGGGCTTCCGTTAAACGCGTTCGCCACCCAGTTAGTTATATTCCAGTGGGTTTAGGAGAATAATCAAACACGAACGGGCCGTACCCGTGCCCCAGAACCGTTAATGCAATTAAAAGAAACGAGCCAAATTAAACAAACGGACCTCCGTTCGCCGGAATATTCCGACAGCGCTTACAATATGGAACACACTTGCGTGTACACACCTGCTAGAAAACAATGTAAAAGTGCGAAAAATATTTTTTTAATTTTTCATTTTTTAATTAGCTTCGTGTTGGTTGTATAACGACCACCTGCATCCAATTAATAATGCTTTGCAGACGGAGATAGCGAATACTCATTAATTTTAAATCCGCATTTCTCGTTTATATAATACTAATAATAATAATAACAATCATGATTATAAACAAGAACTGCCGATTACAAATTAAGGAAACTTCGTCAGTGTTATTATTACTATCATGATTATTATTATTATTGTTGTTGTTTGAAAAAGTGATCTACAGTATCAAAGTTTTGTTGAAACATTTATCAAATAATGTTACATAATATTTGTGTACTGAAAAAAAAGAAAAAAAAATGTTGACGGAGAATTGGCCCACGTGACATGTAAATGTCGAGGGCAAAAAGCCTAAGTGGTTCCTCCGACTGTGACACGACGATAGTTCCTCGAATGTAAACGTCCTCGAATTGATTAATGTGACATGATCCACAATATGTATATTTCTTGCAGTGGGCGTGACCGTTCGCTGCCGCGTGACAGGAATCACTCTCGTGGAAATTGCGTAACGCACCAACCTATCAACCGCTATGGATAGTCGAGAGTAATTACGTTGACGCGCATGAGTGCGTTCTCGTCGGTTGTGCCTCCGTTGGCAGCTTCCTCGTTAACCTAACGATCCCTTCTCCGCGCCTCTTCGGGACTTCCTCGCGGCACACTCGGCGCCTTCGATGAAATGCACATTTGACCGAGCAATCACTAAATGTCGAATTGGCACCGTAGAACTCTCGTAGCTCTAGATCCTTACGACAGAACTTTCCATCCTCGGTGTGGACCCATCATAATGGAGAACCGTCATCATGGGACCACTTAAGAAAAAATGTTCGAAACACTTAGGTAAGGTGGTTCTTGTCAAGTCAATCGAGTAGCAACATTTCAAAATAGTAATGCAGTCATGTCAATCCAGTACCAATATTTCAAAAATGGTTTGCACACATTTTAAAGGGATATCAGTGCGAACTAAGGTGGATCTCGATGAAAGCTTTCTTATTTTATGTTCAAAAAAATTTCCAAAACTGAATTAACAGAAAAATAACTCAATTCACGGCGATAAATTCAGCGGCATATTTTTATGCACTTTTTGAAAAAAGGTACAACGTTAACTAAACTTTTCTTCTGTTTGAGAATCTAGACGAAGAAAACTACTTGGTGAATTCATAAAACATATTTCAATAAACAAAATAAGCGGTCACTCGTCAAGATAGGATCAAAATTATAAATTTGACTTCACAAAAATTGCGTAAAAATATTTCCATCGATTTATTGGCTTAAACTGAGTTAATTCTCTGTAAATTCATTGTTCTACATTTTTTCTACATAACGTAGACACTCTTCAAGCTAGATCCACCTTAGATCGCAAATATTTCTCCTTTACAACGTGAACAGACAATTTGTGAAATCCGTTTACTCGATTGACTTGACTGTACCGCACGGACGACCTTAAGCCCTTTTCGACACATTTGCAGTGAGGTCCATTCATGCAATAAATTATAAAGTTTGACACTTTAACGGATGGATAGTCTCACTTTCGTAAATGGACCATTCAGGACTTTGAGATGTCCTTGCCTTTTGGATGTACCGATTTGTTTTTTTTTTAATGAAATTTGATTTATGACTATCTTGGTTCGATGTCTCAAATAAAGCCCAACTCAATTCAATTAACCTTAGAATTCAATAAAAATGTTATTCATGACTCCATTCCGATATCTCGAAAATAATCTTCACCCGCCGCGCTGCGATCCATCGTCGCATTGCAAAGAAATGAAAGTCGTCCATTAATTCAACCGGGCCAACCATGCGGGTGCTACCCTATAACGACGGCTAAATTTAAGGAGGAAGTAACTCGCTCGAGATTTCACACGAAAAGCGCTGTCACTTATGGCCTTCCGTTACTTAACCGTCGATGCAGCGGATCGTTCGGAGCAGACGCGATTGTCCTCGTTCTACGTCGATGGGAGTCGCTGGAGGATCGCGACTCTCGCGGCCGGCGCGAGTGACATAACGATCGCGAGCCCGGATCGGCCGCGGGCACGTTGATCTTTAGAGAGTCCTCTCGATCGGGAACGCGTTCGCCGTTGCCGCCGCTGCAACGTAAAATGACGTTAAACACTTTCTCCATCGGCGGTTCTCGCAGCGTGTACAAGACCGTACCTTCGAGAGCTGTGGCGGATATCGGACCAGCTGCTCCGCACTGCTGCGACCTTGTCCCGATGTGGCTCGGGACTCTCACTCTCACCTACACCACTTTCGATTTCTTCCGGATAATCGCGAATATTGAGGCAACCCGCGCGTTCAAGCGAGTCGATCGAGCTCCGAGTTTTCGAATAACAAAATTTCGTACATTTTTCTGAATTGAGAAATTGGTGTCGACCAAGGTGCATCTGGTTCGAAGAGCTCTTGATTGGTAGACACAAAGAAAAAAGAATGGCAGATTAACCAATAGTCGCGGTGACATACGTTCAAAGCTATTATTTGGTTGCTGCAACTAAAACATTGTTTTTTTGAACAATTATTCGCTTCAGTCGAAGCAAACATTTTTTTTTCCTAACGCATGCACGTGAAATCCTGCTTTTCGTTCCTGTGAAGTGTACGCAAAAAGGCACTTTTTCACATCGCGTGTGGGAAAAATACTGCGCATGCGTGCAAACGCAATATGGTATTTTTTCGCACTAGTGCGGAAAAGTGCCTTTTTGTAACACGTGCATGAAAAGTGATCCTTTTCATGGCAGTTTTGAGGGCCGAAAGTGATTAACTTCAAAGCAGTATAGAAAAGGCGATTGGTTCACTTTCGTCCCCTGCGATTTCACTTTCGTCCGTAGGGCTTTAACTTTCGTCCCTAGGGGTTTCACTTTCGTCCCTAGGGGTTTCACTTTCGTCGCTAGGGATTTCATTTTCGTCCCTAGGGGTTTCACTTTCGTCTCTAGGGATTTCACTTTCGTCCCTAGGAAGGAAAAGTTATAACCTCACTTTTCCCTGTTCATCCCGCAAAACTACCATTCAAAGCACCGCTATTCATGCACTCGTTGCAAAAAGAATGATGTGGATCGAGGACCGAATTGGTAATTGCGACTCGTATGATGGCCGCCCTCGCTTTGTTCGGGCAGCAAACCTCACACTCGTCGTAATCGCCAACTTTCGGCCCTTGATGCACAATATACTATTCTACGCACACGTCACGGGAGCGGAAACCGTGATTTTCGTGAATATGTTACGAAATATTATGTAAATGGCCGGGACGTTGAAAGACTAGTCTGACTCCCTTTCTACGCCCTTGTCATACAAATAACTATTGTGGTCCCAAGTAAATAACGTCTTTGTGCACATGTCACCGCGTCTTAGTTAATCCAACCATTCCTTTTTCTCAGAGTCGAAAAACAAATTCGATAATTTATGAAGCCGTATGTCGAAGGAGTGATTCGATATTCGGCTTCTTTAAACGCGTTCGCGGTTGGACCGCGCGAGAGCAGCGATATTATTTTCGAAATGCCATTCCGAGCCGCTTCACCATGTTCCATTAAGACCCCGGTCATTTTTCAACCGGCTCCGTCGGTGACACTCAGTCCTCGGGGCTTCTCGGAACCGGATCAGTCTTCGTCAAAATTATCGTCAGATTTTGCTCTCTCTTTTTGCAATGAGTTTCGATGCAAATATCGTGGAATTTTTTTTTCACTCAACGATCATACCATACGGTTTTTATAATAGATATAAGTTGAAAAAATAAGTACGGATTATATTGGCGTAATTTTGAATTTCAAATGGAGGATTTACCCGATACTGCCCACAGACACATTGGCGCGAGGCTTATCCTTTCGGTGATGGAGTGTCAGTAAACATTTTGAGATGCGGAGATTCTTTTGCTTTTTTTTTCTTTTGGCGTGCGAAGAATTAACAAGCTTATGCGGTTGTACTGGCTCGACGCCGAATGGCCGAGGGGCATGTATAGCCTTAATAAGAAACTGGATCATTACCATTTATAGACAATTTATTCACTCGTAAATACCGTTGGCCGAGAGAGTGTGTATATATATATATATATACTAGAGGGGCTGATGTCTCGCGCGCTTCGCGCGCTCGCCCCCTTCATGGAATTATTCAAGCCCTTCAAGCCCTTATTATTCTAAGTTCTTCAAAAAGACGTATACCCTTACATACCCTTACAATTCTAAGCCCCACTATTGCGGCCCCTTAAGCTTAATGGACTTAAACCCTTATTATTCCAAACCCCCTCAAGCTTGGTGGACTTAAGCCCTTATTATTCCAAGGCCCTCTAAGGTCGGACTTAAGGCCTTTTTATTCTAAGCCTTCTTCCCCCCCCTCGATTCTTGACACGGCGGCGGCGGCGAAATCTTTTTATATTATAGAGATATATATATATATATTGTATATATGTATGTATATACATTAACGTTCGTAGTATAGCTATAATACCTGCTGAGTAACCATTTTCCAAACGGAACCCGCGTTTACGCTTGATTTATATTCGGCCGTAAATACCGTAAGTGAACTTTTCAGCGATATCTAACGTGACCACTTAGAAAGTCAGGCCTTCCTCATTGCCCCCTAGACGTCTCATCTCCTGTGCTCGTCAACTTGTGACTCGCCGATGTATACAAGATACCGCAGTACTCTTCACTCAATTACTGTACACAGAATTATTTTTCACATAATTATTGCTTTTTACTTTGTAAATGTTCGTTTTTAAATTTATCCCTATGGAGTCTGTGAATAATCAGAGCCTAAGAGATGGCTGTACGTTCATTTAATTCGCACCAAGGTTCACAGGGTAAATATGATGAATATGGCCCAATCCCATTGACACGTAAATAACATGACAATTATTCTCGCAGTTCTTTATTTTCTATATATTTTCACTTTTTGTTTTGTTAAAAATAAACATTTCGCGATTTTAATGAAAACGTGTTCGGAATGTTTTTTTTATACTTTTTGAATTGATCGGTGGAGAGATATAGAAAAATCGGAGTCTGGGAGATGACCAGGCTTTTATTTTTTACATCCTACCACAAATCTACTGAAAATGTCCAAAAAAAAAAAAAAAAAAAAAAAAAAAAAAAAAAAAAAAAAAAAAAAAAAAAAAAAAAAAAAAAAAAAAAAAAAAAAAACGTTGGTGGGTAAGTTTCGACGGGAAAAAATATAATATTTCGCAAATTATTCTTTTCGTAAGTGGAAAGATAGTGTATTTAAGAAAAAGTAAAAAAAAACAAACCGAACATAGTCGGAAGGTTAACTTCCGTAGGGAAAAAAGAAATCATATTTCGCACAATTATTCTTATCGCAAGTGGAAGGATATTGCTCTCAGCTTTCTAATATCCTTCGAAGGACGCGCCTGCGTTTCCACATCGGACGCGAGTGCGTAACCGAAGCGAAACCACTGGGTTAATACGTGAGATGGGCATTCATCAACGGCGCGTCAACCGCAATAGTTTCGTGCGAGGAAATAACGAGCCAAGTACATTAGCGAGAAACTGTAGCGTTAGGCAGCGAGCTCGCGCGGTGGCAAGGCCGAGCACACCGAGGCGTATACAGACCGATCCCGGTTTCCTAAGATCCTCGGGCTAGCCGAGTTTAGTGCCCGAACCTTTCCAACAGCAGCGAGCGACCAATCAACGAACTTATTAGCGAGATAGTAAACGAGATCTGCCGGGTTCGCTGTCGAGGAATCCGACGAAATTGTGAAGGCAGCGCACTTCGAGGCGCGCCACGTACAAATATACCACGTACATAGATTCACTGACGCTGCCGCGTTCTCACAGACCCCAGAAAACCAATACGATTTATCATTCGATTATGAGATACACAGGCACAGAATCCTAGCCGAGTTCAAACCAATTCCAACGCTCACACCGTGATACGTGCTTACGCAAAGAGTTAAACAGTTATATTTAATCGTGCGAGCAAACTTTTATATTAATTTTTGAGATAATAGAATTTGGGTAATGTTGGTCGACGCAATCCGGGGCTGTAATAAAATAAAATAAAATAAGACGGACAAATGCGGATATAGAAAAATCGAAAACTTCGTTCGTTTACTTGTATTAATAATCTATTGATATCAATACAATATTGATAAATATTGTATTGATAAGAGGATTTAAATATATCACACAAGATTGCGTGATTTTCATAGACCATTCGTACTACTGTAAGACGGAACGCCATTTTCTCACGTCACGATGGCGATATTTACTTAATTTCAATTAATAAATTGAAGGAACAATACAAAAAAAATTCTTTGCCAGGCCTTTATAATAGTCATTTACTATACAAGTGCGATAACATTTTTTCTGACGAGTGGGTCTTTACAGCACGAGCCGAAGGCAAGTGCAAGCATCGTACCAAATGGTACTTCCTAAGGTGTCAAAATGGAGGTTTTGTGCCGGCGAAGCGTGCGTAAAACGCTCATTTTCGCACCGAGTGAAGTAAAGGGTATTTTCGGGTACCTGTTTTTTCGACGAAAGAGGGATTTACCTCAGGGAATCGGAGGTACAGCCTTTTTTAGTGGCCCGTGTTCCCCCCTTGTACCCTAAATCATTTTTATTTCGTTGATTCACTTTCCGCAAATTTTAACCCCCACCCCAAAAAAACCCTTCATAAAATTTTTTCGTGAATCCAAATGTGTCCTTAATTTTTTCCGACAATTAATAAATCCGTAGTATCATCCGTAGTTTATCATCATTGTGTATCATCATCACCATCATCACGGGTTTCTGGAGGACCTCCTCAAAAAAAGACAGGCCAACGCAGCCGAAGTGCCAACGATGTGCCCCGTCAAAATCAAAAGGGTTAATAAATTTAAAATGTCCTCGTGGTACCTACGTAGAATAAATACGTAGGCACTCGGATATTAAATCGTCGTCCCTGCGCCTGCATCCTCATCGCCGAGTGTACGAGAGTCGGGCTTCTCGGTAAATCCAGTCCTCCTGTATTCCCGGCTGATAGTACATCGAATGTCCGGTAGCATTGTTAGCGCCCAACCGTCCCTGCACTTTGTTCCCTTTCGTAGGAATGCAAGACGAGGTTCTCGCGGGGCGAGCGTTACAGGGACAGCGGCATGTTACAGTGCACTCTCGTGGGTCCCTATCTCTCTTTCCCTCCGCAGCGAGTGCACGTTGTACAATGCGGGATCTGGAGGAGAGTAGTCCTCGTGACTGGTTAGTCGTCTCACGAAGGGAGCTGGAAGACCGTGCAGCAGCTGCCTCTGCTACTGGAACCGGTGGAATAGCTGCCGCAGCCGTATAGAGGAGCGGAGCCCACATTGGAAACAGTATACCCGCGTCAGGGCTGAGGATGGGATGCTGAGCGAGCTGGACCCCGCGATGACCCTGTAATATCGTTCCCACCCGGCCAGGTGTCACGCCGCGGATCCTGCAAGTCCTCGGGCTTTCTCGGAACACTCCCGGAGACAGAAGCCATTGAGAGAATTAAACGTGAAGGAGAAAGAATGACGGAACCCTTTTGTTGTAACGACTAACTCGAGTGGCTGTAGGGTTTCCCTTGTCTCGGTGAAAATCCACGCGAGTACCAGGTCAGCAGGGGCCTTCAACATCGCGTACAGCTAGTAAATATGCCGTTCGGCTGCGGGGACTTTACTTCTGTGCCACCTAGACGGTAAAAGCCCTTCCCTCTTTCGCCCTCATATTTCATGGTAAGACCCAGAGAATTATTGTCGCGACGAAATTGTCGTCGGGACTTCCATCACGCAAGGACCTTCCCCGCACACACGGTTGGTTTCGAGCAATCGTTTGATTACTCGCTCAGTCATTTCACTTATGTTACGTCGCTACCTTGCGAAGTAAAGGTAGGGTTGAGATGAGGGTTGAAATGAGGGAAATAATCGCATCGGATTTTTATTTGGGGAAACGGAGGGAGCACATATTTACTCGTCAATTATTCATCTTGAGATCGAACTAATGACAACAATTTTGAATTTAATCTGAAAATGGGACTAATCGAATCAGTCTTAAGTTCAATTTGAAGATGCGTCTAATCAAATTAATATTGAACTTAATCTTAAGATGGAACCAATTAAAGTAATATCAAATTCAGTCATAAGATGGAACCAATTACGATTAACCTGAAGATGCAATCGAATCAATAAATTACGATTGGGTTCTGTTACGTCCAGTCCAACTCGTGAGAGTGTAAAGGAGAGCGCAACACTATCGGTTTCTCATTTCGGGTCAAGGCAGAGCAACCAATAGTTTTATGGTTTAAGACGATCGCTGTCTACGATACTCGTCGCAATTATTCAAAGTTATTTAATAGCGGTTAATCATTTATAAATTGTCAATTGAATATTTAATTACTCACATAGGTTTTATTCTGTCACAATATTATTGAGTCGATAAGATGATGCAATTATTTTCACATACAACACGCGTATATCTTAAATACTTGACACTACTATTTATAATAGTTGAAGACGCAGCCTCTATTAAAATACCGTACGGGTTATGAACGCTGACTTTCAATATATCTGGCTTCGATGACTTTATACGCCCATCGATGTAGCCCGATGTCGTCCGTACAACGGTTCGATGTTAACTGAACTGATTATTTTTGCTCTGCCTTATATACACTGAGAAAAAGGATGGTATTGCCTACTGTAGTGAATAGTTTCCAGGGGGAACGTCTATATAGATACTTTCTGGCAGTATATATTTAATTGATTAAACTATGATTATGGTTGCAATCATGACGTTTTGTCATTGTTGTAACTATAAGATGTAAACGTTCCGCCAGGGAACTATTTTTTATGGTAAAACATCAGTCTTGTTGCTTTTAGTATGTAATTTTTTCTCAGTGTACTATCTTTCCTACTAACGGGAGGGGTTGTTGCCCACAGTATTGGGACATTTGGTGGTGAATTCACCCGTCTTACACGGCATGTAATTTTCCCCCAATTTTACGTTCGCTGTTTCGTGGTTGGGGGTGGATTTCTTACGTATGGCAATCGA
This sequence comes from Ichneumoninae sp. B BG-2022a, assembly GCA_030522725.1. Classification (NCBI taxonomy): domain Eukaryota; kingdom Metazoa; phylum Arthropoda; class Insecta; order Hymenoptera; family Ichneumonidae; species Ichneumoninae sp. B BG-2022a. The sequence continues at coordinate 3,917 of JAPYZD010005002.1, read as the reverse complement.
TATCCAAATATATGTATAATGAGGATATAAACCCAAATAGACCTTTATACTAGAACTTTGATAGTTACAGAGATGTAAATATGTTACAGTTCATTGCAATTTACGCTTGTTCATCTTCAGTCTTGTTTCCCCAAGATTTTTAACCTTCCTATTAGGCACTACAGCCTGCAAAAAACAATAAACAACCCTTCGACTGTCTATCCATTCCTCAACTGCCTGCAATGTAACGCTAGGAACTCTCCGCGGCGGTCGTTGCAATAAACCGGTGAGCTTTGCACGCAAACCCTATATAGTAGCACTTAGCCGATCGGACACCGGAATTTATCCCCCTTTATCGGAGAATAAAACAGAGAAGAAAAACTTTCTAAAATAAAATTTAATGACGTGCGCAACATTGTGTGTGCGGAGTACGGTATGCATTGCGGCCAGTCGTGCGTACAGCAATTGCTTGCCGCAAGATCCTATGCTCTCGAGGTAGGTGTATCGCTATTACCGAGAAATGGGGCTTTCGATTACGCGCATATAATTAGTGCGCCGCGGCTGACCTTAACGAGCCGTTACGAGCCGTGTATCCCGTCACTCTCGGTGAGACGCCCATAATATCCTTTGTACGACGAACGGACGCACGAAAGGTGTAGCCTCCTCCCGGGAGTTTAAGAAATTTCTACGCTCGGGTTTTACATGCACAAGACGGAGAGAGACGAGTGCATACGCGAAGAAATTAAAATAACGAATGAAAAAGAAAAATGAACAAAAAAAAATATCGATTGCCAGAGGCGGCGTACAGCTGTGCTCGTCTCGACGGTAGATTAGCCAGGTCCGCCAAGAAATCAGAAACTCGTAACGAATCGCACACGCACACACACAGACACCCGGAACATCGGGTTTGCGCAATTAGCATAAGATGTGTACGCGCACCACGGCGGAGAGGATCGCCACGCCACGCTATGCCAACACGACGTTCATTAACCGGCGAATCGCGACCGGCTTACCGTTATTACCTAATGACCAGAAGCAACACGCCGAGCGATAAACCCACCAAGCAGACAGACCACTTTTCGTCAGACGCGAAAATGGCAATTTATTAGCTCGGCACCGATACACTGTAGTATCGATAACTCACGCGTGTCTGTAATCGACCTGTCTGGATGGGACAGCGATAATGCGAATGTCCGTGAGATCATTTCCTCTCGCAGCAACATTTCTTCTCGATGTACGCAATTTTAAGGAAGCAAGCGACATTCCTGCGGTAGACCGGATCAGGCGGATAGCCTGCGATGTCATAAATTTCAATGAGTTTCCACTCTTAAATACGGGAACTGCTAGTAATGTACGGTTACAAAGTACTTCAGGGAAAATGAAGGAAGGAAATCCTTGGTAAAAGACCCACGCGAGTTACTGTGCAGAACGCCACCAGATATTCGGACACATCCTCACTGCGCGCCAGCGACCATTACAGTGCCCATGGAAAAAGACGAGCCCACCGTTCTTCGGTTCTCTTCCACGATGATTCTGGAAGCGTTTAAGGCTGCCAAGCAGACAGACCACATTTCGTCACTCGCGAAAATGGCAATTTATTAGCTCGGCACCGATACACAGCAATATCGATAACTCACGGATGTCTCTAATCGACATGTCTGGAGGGATCAGCGATAATGCGAATGTCCGTAAAACGATTTCCTCTCGCAGCCACATTTCTTCTCAATGTACGCAATTTTAAGTCTTCTCAATGTACGCAATTTTAATGAAGCAAGCAACATTCTTGCGGTAGACCGGATCAGTCGGATAGTTTGCGATGTCATCAATGTCAATGAGTATCTCCTCTGAAGTACGGGAATGCTTATAATCTAGGGCTACAAAGTATATATGGGAAAACGAAGGAAGGAAATCCTTGGTAAAAGACGCCAGCATATTCGGGCACATCCTCACAGCGCGCCAGCGACCATTACAGTGCCCATGGAAAGAGACGGGCGCACCGTTCTTCGGTTCTCTTCCCCGATGATACTGGAAGCGTTTAAGGCCGCCCCTATAGATACCGGAAACGATTAGCGAGATTACGCGATCGAGAAGCAGCAACAGCAGCAGCAACAACAACAGCGGCAGCAGAAGGCACCGTTGCGTCGGCTCTGCCGGTGCTCTCCACTCGGCGCGTCTCGTCGCCGTACCATAAGTAAGCGGCACGGGCGCGGGGGGCTCTGGCGGCGGAGAGTGCATGCACCACGCGCGCCTCTACCCGAGGCTAGGCGCGGTGCCGTTTTCCAGAGAGTCCTCCGCCGGAGCCGATAGAGCGTTAAGTCGGAATTACATGGGATCGTATAAGATCGACTCTCCGCGGATCGCGGCTGTACACGAAGCCTGCAACACAGTAGACCAGTGCAGAAGCCGAAGCAACGCAATGCACTCCTGGCAAGAGAGCTTCGCAATATGTTTAAGTTCTTTTTTCTTCCTTTGTTTTTTTTTTTTTGTCGTTTTCTCCCCCCCCCCCCATCCCGCGAACCCCCGGTAAACGTTTTGCCGCCAGGGATTCTTTCACTAATGCACAACGCGGGTATAATATGAGAGCCGCACAGTGGAGGAAATCGTTTGTGCAACGGTGCTGCTTTCATTCCGTAATGCGAATGCGGCGGGTGGTTGGATAGAAAAGAAAAATTACAGGGAAATTTGTAGCTATTTGAATCGGTCGTTTCTTCGTGGATCGCGATTGGCCTGACGATCGCGCGCTTTGAGGAGTTGAAAGTGACAATCCCTGTTAACAAAAAAAGTACCAATGCGTTGTTTTTGAGAGCCGCTTAAAAATGTCGGTCTTTTGACTTTCATCAGAAACTTCCTCTCAGCTAAGAGCTATGTCCTTCCGGCACGACAATACCGAGTCGATTGTGCGTCTACAAGAGCTATTGGCTGAAACGCAGAAAGAACGCATATACGACACGAGTAGAAGAAAAAGGCAGTACAATGGAAGCACGCGGAGTGAGGTCTCGGGCATAGTCTCTCCCTATGTCTCCCCATGGCAGCGTGAACAGAGAGGTATTAACATAAACACGGCGCATTATCGCAACGCTGAGACGCGCTGTTAAGCTCGCGTGTGTTTTATGCGCATAAACGCGAACGTTCATGTCCGTCCAGGAGGTCGAGGGGGGAACGCGCGCGCGGACGTCGCGTCATAACGTCGTGAACGTGAAACGCTTTTGCTGTATATACCAAACCCAACGCTCGTCGTGGAACTTACCGGGTAATATACCTATCGTTGTTCACGAGCGAGCCAAGTTTCTTCACCGTTTCGCAGCCACGTCGACTATACCGCACGGCTCTCGATCTCGTGTTGGGGAGACCGGGGCTAATTCTAACATGAGGTAAGACGGAACACCCGCGACAAATAAATCGGAGGTGAGAGCGGACTATAAGAAAATTCGGGAAACGGAAACGGACTGTTTTTAACAATTTTTCGAGGGATATAAAAAAACGTATGTATGTATGTTTCATCTAAAATTTGGGATACTAGCCATGACCGCGCGCTTCGCGCGCGAACCCTCAATCTTTTTGATATTATCGTTTTTTTTACATTCACTCCTATATGCTATGAATCCCGAAATCTCAAAAATATAGCATATGGGAGTGATTTGGATTTTCGAAATCTACTCCGATATGCCATATGAGGTTTAGGATTTTCGAATGCCACTTCTATATGCTATGAAAGCCGAAATCTCGAGAATATAGCGTATCGCAGTGATTTATGATTTTCGTATTCCACTCCCGTATGCTACATGGGGTTTTGGTCTTTCGGAATTAGTTAAGGAAACTAGTTAAGGAATTAGTTAAGGAATTTCGAAATACGGAATTAGTACTATACGGAATAACAAGGAAAATAGTTAAGTTGCGGGGTAATTTGTTGAATAATAATTTTTATCTTCAATTTGTTA
>JAPYZD010005001.1:0-14950 GCA_030522725.1 Ichneumoninae sp. B BG-2022a | reverse complement strand
CGTGTCCCTGGCAAATGCGGTACAGTGTAGCTAAGTCGGCTACGGACGCAATGGAAGTTAGGTAGCTTAGCTGAGTGCGGGTAGGGAGTGCTAGGGGGGCATCGGGATGGGGTTCCGTAAAAACCCGACAGGGTATACGGTGGAATTGGAACAATAAATATAAATATAAAATTTTATATCCCCAAAGAGCTGATAATTAGGAGCAAATAAATGGCATAGAGAAGGACGCCGCTTTCTCTATGACCATTAAAGAGTTAATCAATTGTTCCTTGATCAGTAAATAATATCCTCTTCAACCGTGAAGAGATGATAACAACGCTCACAGGCGCGATCTACTACAGATGGCGCAACTGTCGACAACGATGAGAGTGGGAACGCTGAGTTGCTCCGAATTGCTGACCAGCGGGAGGATTTCGATGTACCGTAAACAAAATAAAATTACGATAGACACTAATTGGCAGCGGTATGAAATATAGGACTGCATTCGAACATTGCCCAGAGCCATCGTTAATGACCGAGGAACTGTGTATACGTGTATACGTGCGTATCCACGCCACAGTACACTAGTTTGCGTATTTGTGTATTCTAGCGTCACTAGAATGCGCGGACTGACGTCGCTCGCATGCATGCATGCCAGCATGCATATCACTCGGTGCGTTGCATATCGACATCGACCAAGCAAAGCGGCAGGCGGTAGCAGACTCTACAGTTGCAAATCCCTGTCCGTCGAGGGAGCACGCACTCTCGGAGAAGCATCATCCTCTCTGTGGCTATGCGCTATCTGTGCGCTTTGTCTCGCTACCGCATTTGCTTTTTCACCACCCGTCCCGTCATCAGCTTTGCATCGAAAGCGATTGATCGTTCAGCGAGAGTTCTATGTATGATTCTCGACGTGGCTGTTGACTACAATTGCGATGCGTCTCGCTTTCTATCTATGTATCTCTTCCTGTCTCCCTCTCTCTCTGTCTGTATGTCTGTCTCTCTCGCTCTCTGTGCACGATGTCCGGTCATCCATGATTTCGTTTGCCTGAAATCCTGGGGTGCTGCCTACGCAGCGACGATAACGAACGCTGAAGCAACCACGTATGCCTTATAGCCTCATTGGTTTCTCCAGTTTGTTCCACCATACTCACCGCTCGTATAATCACCGTGATTGCGAATTAGGTAAATATACTGTGTGTATCGATGTTTGTAGTGTTTATCAGAATGTTTGAAAAAATATCGAAATTAGTTTGAAAAAAGTATTAACATTTATTTGAAAATTTGTCGAAAATAGTTTCACAAAAGGTTGAAAATTGTGGTACAAATGTATTTCCCAACAAAAGCAACATACTGGATCGTTCAAGTCGTGAATCTTTTAAATGGCTCCGTAAAACATTACCAAATTTATATTATATACTTAAAGGGTAAATACTAATGTACGCAAATGTATACAATTTCAATTCGCTCACTTTTCCAAAGTAATCTATTGTTTTTCACGTTCTCCTTACTTGCGAAGGATGGAAGGAAAAAAGTACTGTAACTGAACAAAAAAATCGACTTAGATTACGATCCGAATATATGTTGAACATGTCCCAGAATGCAAAAAAGCAATTCTGTTGTTACTCTTTGTCTGCGTGTCTGTGTCATCCGGGAACAATACCTCTACGAGAGGATGCAACAAAATATGCTCTTTTTCATGAGGTAGAAACGAATCATCCATTCTACAAAAAAAATCTGCATTGTGTTAAATGTGGATCTTGTTTCACGTTCATCAAAAAATCATCATCATACATAGCGTTCTTTATGAGTAAGCAAAATAAATGCTTATCACACTGTGAGTAACATTAAAGTAATCATTGCGCATAGTCTGACCCCACGTGAGTTCAGAGAAAGTAGACAAAGAATTGCGAATACTTCTCGATGGGATAAAAATCTGAAAAAAATCAAATATATGGAAGGTGCTGAAAAGATTAATTTGAATAATAATAATACCAAAATGTTATTAACAAATTAATGACAATAAAAAGTATTCAACAAATCCACACACCACCTAACTTTTTGTTCGTATAAAAACGATTTGCTAATCTTTTTGAATGCATATGAATGTTTTCAGAATTTTGTATAATAATTCATCCGCATTCGGAAAAATTAACAAATAGTTTTAATTTTTTTAAAGTTAAGTGGCCGGGTGATGTGTCGAGCAATTCTTTTTCATTAATTTGGTAATAACATTTAGGAATTATTATTATGCAAAATCAATATTTTCATGACCTTCTATATGATTGATTTTTCTCAGATTTTTATATTGTCGAGAAGTGACCGCAATTCCTCTCTCAATTCTCTCTGAGCAAACATGTGGTCAGAACGTCTGCAAATACTACCTTAAGCGGGTTTCGATGAGGGTTTCGATATACCTATAATTAGTCATACCTGTTTTTAATCTCGAAACGTTGCGTAGATAGAATAGACTTAACGTTCAACGACATTTGAATTATGCACACGTACATTTGTAGTCTTTACTGTTTACATAGCATTTCATGAAAATAGTTAATCAGCGTATTGTAAAACAACTGTGGCCTAGGAACCTACACAGTAAATAATAAATTCGGAAAATCGAAATGCGAAATTTCGTAAAAATAATTTTGTTAAATAAGTGACAAACTTGTTTGTCACTTATTTGAATTTGTAAGGATCCGGGATTGACATACACCGAGAGTTTTCGGAATTCATTGAAAAATTTTATTTCGTAGATACAACAAAAGCTTGTTCGCGTCGCCGACTTACTCGTTTTGCCGTTTCGACGAGCACTGCGGATTATCGTGCCGATCATGCGCTCCTCGATTGTCACGGCAATGACGTCATGCCGGAGAGCCCTCTACTTCCTTTATTTCGGTGATAACACGTGACAGTATTAAAAAAAAAAAATGACACCTCGGAAGGTCTTACAAATATATGAACTGGTCCTTTTATTTCCCGTGTCATTGGCAATTTTAGTTATTGACAATAAAAAATTGTCGACGTTTGTGGACAATAAGTTGTTGTCAAAAGAACAAACTTTTTTTAGTCTATTCTTCCCATAAGTTTCGATAACGTTGATATGAAAAGTGTTCGGAAGTGAGCGCAAGCTTTCAAACTATTGAAGCAGTTATTGAGAGATAATCCTTGTTAAAGCAGATAAGGCAGTAATAAATTGTAGCTTACTTACCGGTCGCATGACGCGTGACGCGACTTGAAAACATTTTAGCGAGGAACACAGGCCGCTATTATTCAACGAGATTCCCAAATGTCTGTCTAAATCGTTCACGATTTTACCTTTCGAATTTGCTACCATCTCTAAGCCAGTGACAAATCCGATGAGAAAATCACACGTTGCGAATGCGCAATTAGCAAGTTGTTTTTACTTTGAGAATATGTTGCAATATATCGACTGCTAAAAGTCGCACGTATTAATGCTTACGGGTTACGCCCCTTTATTTATTAGCAGTCGATATGGCAAGAGTGGTTAATATGTACGATTTATCATGAGAGAATCCCACCCAGATAAAATTGATTTGATGGGTGTCCCGCAAACAAATATTTATTCGTTATAAATACACGATTATATCAAATAAATAAATAGTAGTTGCAGTACTAGTAAATTTATTGACACAACATAAAATGGAACAGATTTTTTTATGTTGCGAGTTGGCTATCGACCAAAGTCCTTCAGCCATAAATAAATATTTATTTCAAATAAACATATTTTTTTATTTAAAATAAATGTTTATTTGCAGAACATCTGCCACATAAATAATTTTTTTGAGTGTGTGGAAAAGACAGCTATTCATTTCTATCATTGGTGTCGTACGTGAAGAAATGAATGCACAGTACAATAATGACTTGGTGTTGGTACAGTACAAATTCTTGGGCGTATAAATGCTCGACCGAATGAGTGGTCGCAACTCACTATATACGACCAGACAATTCACTGTTATTTTATTGCGTATACTTTTGCTCAGGACGGGCCAACGAAGAAGTAGGAAAAACGGTGTGTTACTCTCTCCGATTCTATGGAAGCTGAGACGAGAAAAGAGTGTATAGCAGTACGAGGGTCGAGGAACCAAGGCGCGCGTGTTCTATCTAACGCCACGCGCTCGGGATGCCAAATAATCCTTAAACTCTTTTCGCATAGTATTCTCGCTCTGTCGTTCCAGCACTATGGCCGAAACTCGTGGACTCGGGGACTAACGAGAAGAGGGTATAACCTCCCCTCGCCTTCCCCTTCATCCCTCCGTGTTCAAGTGAAATACGAGAAAGTTTTGCGTTTTCCACTTTCTATCTCACTCCCGTTGAATCCTCCACTTCGAACGTGCAGAGCGGAAAGTTGAATTTCGCATCGCAGGCGAATGAGAGAGTAAGGAAGTTGGTATCGTGCCAGATGCCTGTGTACGCAGTTACCTATACGACCTAAGAGAAGGACTCCCACGAACTATTTACCGCGGCTTCTTCGGTCGTGGCAGGTGGAGGGAGGGGAGGGGGGGGGGGGGGGGGGGGGGGGGGGGGGGGGGGGGGGGGGGGGGAGGGGCTGGCAGACCCCGAATGAGATGGTCGTATTGCTGGAGAAGAGATGAGAAAAGTACTTATAAGTCTCTCCTATTTCTTCCTTTTCCGTATTACTACAGCTGCGCTTCTTTCTCTGGTTCTGGACTCTCATTCCTCCCTTCCTTCACGTTCGACCCTCTCGACTTAATCCCTATTACTTACGACGTTTCGTTATATATAGAAATTGCGTCACGGTGATTCGAAAAATAGGACAATTCAGGAATGTCGAGTTAAAACTGTCTACATCCACTCTAATGGAAATTGAAAAAGGCTTACGATGATTTTTTGAGGATCGTTATCGTACAGCTCATATCATAGTTACTTTTGATAAATTATTGAATATTGAAACTGCAATTGAACGATAAACAATGTAATTTAGGTTTTAAATAAATTATATGATTAATTAAATTTCTGGATCTTAATGTCAAGAACATGAATCGAGTGGACATCGGCAGAGAAAATTCTTTTTGTGGATCCACAATATTTGCTTCAGAGAATTTATTGTTTCACTGCCTTCAATTTAGAATAAAAATCGCCATTACAGTGCAATTGAAACAGAATCAAAAATTGCATTTCTCATGTATTTTAAATCGGGCAATGTCGACAATCGTGCACCCTTCGTCTATTTTGCGTTGAAAAAAAAATTCCAAATTCTTCGACACTTTTATAAATCAAAGTGTTTGATAAATTTACATTTTGCTTCCTGATAGAGGAAGCTTTGTGATGGTGAAAAAAAAATTGTAGATTTTAATGAAAATGTATTCAGAATGTTCCAAAACATCGAAAAATGACACTTAGAATGACGCACGCGTGCGTGCGTGCGTGTGTGCGTCAGACCCCAAACATTCATATCGCTATATCTCGGGAATGCCTCGACCGATCATGCTGAAATTTTGCACACATCATGTGTGATAAATAGTCGACGTTTGGTCAAAATTTGATTGAAAAATGTTCAGTTATTTTTTTCGTACGCCATTTTTTATTTCATCGAAAATATTTGTACGCACTCTAGCGCTCGAAATTTTTTAGCAATCGGGCTAAAAATGGCTACACAGATTGAACATGATCACCCGATGATCCCATTAAAATTTGACAAAAATCGGTCGAACTGTTTTAATTTTATGCCATTTTGAATTTTTTGAGTTTCATGATTTTTTTTTAAATCCATTTTTCCGTATCAAATATTCATCTACGAATAAAATAAGTGTTAGAGTCGCGATCACCGTGAAAAAATACATGGAATACAGTTCCGGAGCGACAACTAACGAAAAAGTTTACCGAGAATTTTTACAGTCCAAATTGCAAAAATGTGTGATCTTGAGTATTTTTAAACAGCAATTTTTTTTCTTTCTGATGGCATCGCGAAAAACCCCAGGTGCTTATCGTCATCTACAGCAAGATTAAAAAAGCTAAATAAACAGGTATCACTAGGACTTCTGAAATAAAAATCGAAATGACAAAAAAAATTCAGAAGCGAATACTTCCATGTATTTTTTCGCACCAAGCGCAGATTCGACAAAGTGAAACGTGACGATGGAATATTTTTTTACGCGCAGAACCGGAATCGGTCAGCCGTTCTGCATAAAAGTCTAAGACGTTGACGTTGCAGAAAGTTGACAATTGAAATTTTCATAGCGCTTCCTCATAAAGTTGAAAATGTAAATTTTCATATCGCTTCCTCATAAAGTTGACAATTGAAAATTTATATCGTTTTCTTATAAAAGTTAGAAGTTGAAATTTTCATATCGCTTTCTCATAAGGTTCCTTTACTCGTGAAGCTTCCTGTACGAGGAAGCCAAAAATACAGACAATGCTTCCTCATAGAAGAAGCTTCGCGAATCAAGGAACCTTACGAGAAAGCGATATGATAATTTTTACTTCCAACTTTTATGAGAAAGCGATATGAAAATTTCACCGTCTAACTTTTATGAGAAAGCGATATGAAAATTTCATCGTCTAACTTTTATGAGAAAGCGATATAAAATTTCAATTTTCAACTTTTTTTTATTTGTACACCTAAAAAGAATAATTTTATGATGATAACAAGTGGTAAAAGACAAAAGGACGCATCCTCCGTGTTAACGGGTACGTATTATGCCCTTTTGTTTATAGCAATCGATGTTATGTTTGAATTTTTTTCTTTATGGATTCATGATGCATTATTCACAAAATTATTATTTTGTGTATCCATAAAATATTTCCATAATTTTTTTATTAAAATTCATTGCACAAGATTATTAAAAAATTGTTGTTCCAACAACGTGACAAGTATAGTGACATTAGGCATTAAAGGGCTAGAATAATAGCGTTGGTGAAAATCGAAATAAAAATATGGAGCTATACAGGATATTGGGAATAAACAGATATTGCTCGCGCATGAACAGCCGCCAGATAAAGAAACTATAAACGGTATACTACTGACGATCGTATAAATGGTTAATAGTCTGAGTCTATCCTGAACAGAAAATCGTTACCGCTGTAATTAATGAATCCGCCCCGCAAACCAATATACGCGTCTTATCACCAGCGCTCACGAAGTGTGCTAAAATTAATGTCCTGGTCGAATCGGCAAGGCAGATGAAGGGCCGAAAATGAGAGCCTTTTATATTCGGCAACCGTAACCGCAAGCGTATACCGCAGAGATATCTAGAAATTGACGAATCGACTATTGGCTCTTCTACTCAATCTTCTCAATCTTCTTCGTCATATATTTTGTTTCTCCTACTAATCATGACTAAAAGCTTATTTTTTATTAAACCGTCAAAGAATTATAAGAGAATATCTTCGCACCCTTGTTTTCATCCAGGTGTTAGCCTGAAATTAATATTTTAGCGAGACCCGTGTGTATCTTCTAGGAGTAAAAAATTCTTTATCAACACTTCATTAGACCTCAATTTCTTCAAGTAAAAAATCACAATCTGACCATCTGAGGTTAGTTTGCGATACACACATTTTTTTACGAGTTTGTATCTCGAAAACTAGAGCTCACACGTGGTACGGACCTTTGGTACTGAACTGAAAGTAGCTCAATTGGTGAATACAAAATCAAATTGCTTTAATAAATATTATAAAAAATTAAGATTATTGAAATTAAACAAGCATACCCTACCCCTCCCCTATAATAAAAGTAATACCTAAAAACTGATTGACCGGACATGTAATACAATTTTAAACGAGAAGTGCATATCGCGATTAGACGAGCACGAATGGTCGTAAGGCTATTCGCGCACGCCCATTCCACCTCGAACCTCAAAGAACATAGCAAATTGTATGCTGCGTGATGTGTGCTGCTGTACACGGACTATCTCCTTTGTAACGATCTGATATTTTTCTTCCGTTCCACGTGTGTGATGAGAAAGCGAAGAGAAAAATGACGCGTCAAGTCTGATTTATTCAACAGCATGGCGAGGAAAAGGCCGGGTGAGTGTATGGCCAAGCCGAGAAGGAGTGTTATGGACGGGGCATAAGGTACGTCGCCAGGCCCCTGTGCAAGGGGCTCCAGTATACATACGACTCCCCGGGGACTCGTGTATTCCAGCATCATTTTGTTCCCGATGGGGGTTTCTCGTCGGCCTGCACACCCCCGGCAGACTCGCCGTTATGTCTGCCACGGTTGTCTCTGCCTACGCAGTGCGCACGGATACCTTCGTTCAAGAGTATACTGATGTGCCGTACATTATTGAGACTAGTGGACCGAGGCCTCTGAAACACGTTTCTACCAGATAGTATTACAGTAGTATATTCCAGTAGTGCAGACACGCGCTATGTCCCAACCTTCTCGTTTCTCTTGCTCGAGTCTCTCGGTCTCTCCTGAGGGCGCCCTCGGTTATATTGGTAAACAACCGAATCCTGTCCCTTCCATGGTTCCGCTATATATACCAATAGCATTGTAATGCCTCTCTTCCTCTCGTCTCGTTGCAGTACGTTAAGTTTCGGGTTCTCGCGGTACGGCCGCATACACGTGTGTGAAAGCAGACCTTGTATACGACTCGTTGGATTGAACCTTCAAGCCACTTGCGCGGGAAGCCGCGCTAGGCCCCAGGATAGAAAGCCTGAGACCCCCGAAACCTTGGTTAGGGCTACTCAAACACAGGAAGTCATACACAGGGATTTTCAATGTGATTGTTATTATTATTTAGGACTCAATAAATGGGTTGGTTATATCACATGACGAAAACCGGAAGAGCGTATACTATTTGTATGTGGAAAATGAAATCTTCGGGTTTTAGTCATGCGGTATTATTGCACTCAGAAAAAGGTTTATTGAAACCAACTACATATATTTAGTTAAGTTAATTTCGTTTCAAACTTCTCTCGGTTCCTTCAAATGCATTTTGGTACAATCGATCACTGTAGTTTATTTGAAACAACTAAATAATTACGTTAACATAGTAACTCTCTCTGATCTAATTGAAAATTATGTTAGATTAGTGATGCCGCGAGACAAGACGAGACGAGAATTAGCTGTCTCCTATCTCGTATTGACAAATATGAAAAAGAATGGTACCGTCTTGTCTCTCTTGTTTCGAATCATTCTCGAACATTAAAAAAATTGTTCACTCATGCGAATTCTCACTGAAAACAAATATATATACATACTAGCGGGTTATTGTGGCTTGCGCGCTTCGCGACCTCGCACCCATTTCTGGAAGTAAATCCTTATTATTCTAAATACTTCAAAAGACGGAGGGAGGGGGGGCCTTCCTCCTGTCGATTCTTGACACGGCGGCGAAATCTTTTTATATTATAGAGATATATACATATTTTAGAAAAAAAGTCATAAGCCCTTATTATTGTAAGTCTTTTACCCGCCCCCTTATTGTTCCAAATCCCCTCATGCTAAATGGACGGCGGCGGCGACGGCGTGTCAAGAATCGAGGGGGGGTAGAATAGTAAAGGCTTAAGTCCATCCTTAAAGGGCCTTGGAATGGTAAGGGCTTAAGTCCATTTAGGGTAAGGGGATATGGAACCATGAGGGGGGGTTAAAGACTTAGAATAATAAGGGCTTATGTCTTTTTTTCTAAAATATGTATATATTTCTCTATAATATAAAAAAATTTCGCCGCCGTGTAAGGATCGACAGGAGGAAGGAGGGGATCCTCCCTCCGTCTTTTGAAGTATTGAGAAGAATAAGGGTTTACGCCCAGAAATGGGTGCGAGCGCGCGAAGCGCGCGAGCCACAATAACCCGCTAGTATATATATATATATATATATATATATGGGGTATTCTACCAGAAATTTTAGTGTTCTGACCCTGACCCCCTTCAATTATAGCGCCAATTTTTTTTTCGGAAATTATTTTGAAAAAGCGGAAGCTGGCATTTTTTAAATTTGGGCCGCCGATCGATATTTCCAATCATATGACTTTTACCAAGATTTTATTTTTTCTGTAAGACCACTTTTTAAAACATTAATATTTTGGAAGTTTTCAATCGTATCAAAACATTCCTCAGTCAATATTTATTCAGTTTAAAGTGAACTGAATTATGAATATTTTTAAGAATTTTTCTGGTCAGTCTAAAGTTGTGTTATACGATGTTATGGAGAAAAATATTATTTTTCATCAATTTGGTCATGATGAATAATAAAAAAGAAAATGATAAAAATTCTGTGTCAAATTGCGCAACTTCTGAGACTGGGTGCGCAATGGCAAGATTGTTTTTACTAAAAAAAACAATATTTTAATAAAAAACGCTCGGTCCTTCCTCGGTTTCCGCAACCGAAAAAGGACCAATCCAAACGTACAGTCCGTTTTACCGTGTTTGTGGTCCGTTTCGTTCCCCAACGGACGTGTCCGTTTTTCGGTTCGTTTTTTAGTTTTTTCCCCTAAAAGCAGCCGTCCGTCACTTTGCTAGGGAGGCGGGCAGTTCCTTAGAAGTGGTTCGTTGGAGATCTTGGGTAATTAAAGCCTGCTTAGGTGCGGTACGTTTATTTACATCCCACCCGATGTGGAAAATGCTAAAGATTTCGTCATCTACAATTTAGATGAGTACACGCAGTCGACCTCTCTACTTTTTTTACACCCAACATTTTTTTTCCGTAACAAATCACCAGTTCGTTATAAATTCTTTAAATTGACACTGATTTTGCGGGTGTTCCTTCGTCCTCCCTTATTGAAATGTCGACCTCGCAGTTCCGTCTACCCCTTTCGCATAACTATCTACATATTTGTAGCAATACATATTCAGATATTCTCAACGAAAAGTGCACGTTTGCTCAGAGTTTGGCGAATCAAAGCGGCACCAATGTTCGAGACCGTAAACTGAGCTTCTTGCCAAGCTCCTTGCTCATTCCGTATAGGGGTGGGATCATCAGAGCAAAGCTTCAGCCCTCTCTCCGCTCCGCTATGCCAAGAAGATTGGGTGGATTTAGGCGCGTAACATACACCCGTCCGAGGGGGACTTATATCCTCCCTGGAAGCAATGGGTACCTCCAGTCCTACAGGAGATCCCCAAGAGTTGGTGTACCGAACCGCCGGAGTTAGAACGTTGCGCCCTTCTGTTCCCTCGCCACCATTAACGTTCTGGCTCTACATCGTCTCAGTCTTCGACGTCTGTAGGTATGTACCTACCGTAGTAACTATAGTTACAATACGAATACGGCTGTGTGTATCCGTGCACGGAATTCACGCACCCCAGGACGATCGATATTCGAGAGAAGATGAAAAGTCTGCCGGCGTCTCGAGTTTCATCTCGTCTGCGATTTTACTATTTCTTTGTATCGGGTATGTATTTACGTACTTCTTAGTATACTCGGTAGTACAGACTTCGTTGAACATTGTAGAGTATATGTATTGCTATTATTCTACCCCGGGGGCAATGGAATCGGGCCGGCTGGTGTAATAAAAGGTAAGATTGCGAATGAAAGCAGGGCCAGGGGAGGGTAATGGCGAGTGGGTAATAAAATGAACACGGCTAATACTGGAGGGAATGAGTGAAGCTTTCACAGAAGTAGTAACAGCTTACAGATACAGGAATACGTGTACATGGATGGTACTTGTACTTGTACACGTGACGAGAATGATTCACTGGTACTCAACGCTGAAGGAGATGGACTTTACAAGCACGAGTTGCGATTAAACGTTACGTTTCGAAATTGAACGCACCCCTGCAAAGTGCGCAACGAGCCAGTTCCAATGATATTAGAATTCAGACAGTAAATCTTATATTACTTCTGTTTATGTCTCCATGAGTTTTGATATCACGGATGGCATATATGTGCCTAAATCATCAACATCATTTTCGCACCAAGTTCTTAACTTGAGCTATAATAACTAAAGGAGACAAGAGACTAAAACTCGTTGTGATTCATATGCAAAAATATAAAATTGCCGCGCATAACCTGCAGGAGCGATAAATAACTGAACGCATTTAACAGTTCGCTATACCGAGAACGATAATACTTTTTGACGAAAGGTGTTTCTTGTTTTTGATTTGTTGCCAAGCTGATTTACCAAACACTAATTGTTGGTTGAACTGATTGGGACTATTGATCGAGTAGTAGTAGTAGTGGATTTATTGACAATATTCTTTGGAACAATTTTTGGTACATAGCATTACACAGTGTAAGTGGTCATGAGAATATAAATATATTGCCAATTGGCCATCGACCTAAGCCCTTCAGCCACTACTGATCGAATTTTAGTCAATTGTGTCAATCAGAATCCGTTACTTTGATTCTGGACCGTTGGTACAAAAATTGTTTTGCACAATACGGCACTAATATACCATTTGATATAACTCTTGATTAAAACCTTCACATACTCGTGACAAGCCGGAAACAATTTTGAAGCCAATGGAAACTACCAGATTGATCGATGACATAATCGGTTATCAATTGGAGACAGATTTTTTCCTATTGGTAATCAATGGAATAACAGACTGGACTGATTGTTTATTTTGGGACTCAATCGGATAAACGATTTAATGGAACGAAATCAATGGAATTAATTAATGTTGCTTCCTCATAGAGGAAGCTTTGTTTTGGTGAAACAAAATCTACATTTTGATGAAAATGTGTTCATAATGTACGAAAACATCGGAAAATCGCATGTGTGCGTGCGTGCGTGCGTGCTTGCGTGACTCAGCCGTGAAAAATTCAAACCGCTATAACTCGGGAATGCCTCAACTGATTAAGCTGAAATTTTACACACAGCATATATAATAAATACTCAAAGTTTGGTCAACATTTCATTAAAAAATGTTCAGTTGTTTTTTTTGTACGCGATTTTTTATTTTTTCCGCGCTCTAGCGCTCACAATTTATTAGCTGTCGGGCTAAAAACGCGTACACAGATGGAATACGATCACCCGATGACCCTATTAAAATTTCACGACAATCGATCGAACCGTTTACATTTTATGTCACTGAATTTTTTTAATTTCATGAAAAATGAGTACTTTATTTTCGCCGCTGTTTTCCTCATTAAATATCCATTTATGAATAAAATAACTGGTAAATTCATTATCAGCGTGGAAAAATACATGGAATACAGTCGTGGAGCGACGACGAACAAAAAAGGTTTATCAGCAATTTTCATAGCCAATATTGCAAAAATGAGTAATTTTGCGTAGTTTCAAACACCGATTTCTTTGCTTCCATATGGCATTGCGGAAATACCCAGGAGCCTATTGCGTTCTATGGCAAAAAATATACAAGATGAATTGAAAAATGATTGAAAAAGCTAGATAAGGTGTCATTTGAATTTCTTGAGTAAGAATCGAAAATGCCAAAAAAAAAATTAGGAGCGCATAATTCCATGTATTCTTACGCGCTAAGCATATATATATCGTTGGTATATTTATCGTGTTGAGTCTGAATAGGCTAACCGTTTTACATAAAAGTCTAACACAACGTTGACGTTGAAAAAAGTTGAAAATTAAAATGATCGTATCGCTTTCTCATAATCCTTTCATGTTCCTTTACTCACAAAGCATCCTCTATGAAGATATAAAAATATAACTCAAAGTGCTTTATTATACAAGAACATTTGTGAACAAAGAAAAATTATTATTATTATTGTTGTCATTGGCGCACTGCCTTGCTGCATTATCGAGAATTCATGTGCAAAGTTCTAATGTCAAAGTTAAAATCTATGGCATCATCGATTTTTAGAGGATCGGTAACGGGCATGTTGAGGGGGTTTCTCATTCGATCTTTATATTACATGCAGTTAATCCAGAGGAATCTGTCTCCAGCAGATTCCTCCTAGTCTATACTAATTGACGCCTCAGTTGTTATATACCGAGCGTTGAAGATATACGTTTTAGTGGCGTTTATGCACCTGTAAATGCTCTAACCCAATGCTTCGCAATGCCCGGCTGTATGGACGATGTTTCGCTGAACTACCCTTGTGATTGCTCTATGTACACCAAATCATCCTTATATCATCCCTCAGACCCCTCACCCTTACCCAACACCCTATCCTTTCCTTTCCCCCTTTCGCTCTCCGTTCCATGCATATTCCCGCACATGCAAATTCGCAGCTTCGATGGCCTTTAGAACGAGAACTAGCCACCTCCGGCAGCCAACATCCTCTCGCTTCATCCACCAACCAGACCGGCAGAGAAGTTCGGCACACCTGCATCAACGCCTTTGGGCTGATTTGGACTGGCTTATACCGTACGTGCAATTTACGTTTGTACGTCTCATTTTCGTTTACTCTATGTCAAAAACCGGAATGAAGTAGTCGAAACGGAAATTTGATTCATCGTTTCACAGACAACATATATTCAAACAATAATGTTTTTAGCGTCTTTAGATATGTAAATATTTGTTTTTACTTTGCGGAGTAATTTGGTATTAGAATTTATTTTTTTCAGAAAGATTTCGGTCTGTGTATTTTTCTTCCTGTCTTTTTTCGTCTAATTTTTTTAAGTCACCGTAACGGCCCAATTTGGGACCTATTGTGATGTTGCTCGGTTGGGGGCCTCGCCCTCCAAGCCCCCCGAAAAATGTCCCTCCGGGACATTTTTAAGCCGCTCGCGGATTTGAACGCTTGCGCGCTTCGCGCGCGCACGAGCTGTTCGCATGGCGCGCTTCCGGGGAGAGCGGGGTAAAATGGGACAGTGGAGTAAAACGGGGCAGTGAGGGTAAAACGCAATTTTCCAATCATTTTTGGATGCCCCATTTTGCGCGAACGATACATCCGGATTTTCAAACCCGTTTTGCTTCACAGACCATCATCGCCGCCATCCAAAAATTATTGGAAAATTGCGTTTTGTCCCATTATCCATTGCGCAATTATGATTGCGCATGGGCCTTGATCACTTCGGGGCGGCGCTGGCGCCTTTCTCACGCGCGAGGGTCTAGCCGGTCCCTCGCGTGTGAGACCGACGCCAGCGCCGCCCCGAAGAAAAAGTTTCTATTTTGACAGCTATAATTGCGA